>JACEGR010006013.1:0-65810 GCA_014170235.1 Listronotus bonariensis | reverse complement strand
TCTTGAATTGCTCTTCAAATAAGCGACAACTTTTCCATACCTCCCTATATCCACGTTCTTATATACTTTTAAGGTCGTTTTTATCATTGAATACTTGGTCCACATTGATGAGGGAGCAACTTTTTCGATAAAAACAGAAAGTAAGCCATAATAACATCTTCATTTATAGTACCAACTCCTCGCCTTTTCCTCCATGCTTCAAAATCTTCAAATTCTTTATTGTACGTTAGTTTTGACTTCTCTGGAATTAAACTGCATGTCGCTACCGCAGCTTCTTCCAAAATTTCCGCAGGAACTTCACAATTTTCCATTTCGCAAAGCATTTTTATGTTTGTCTACAAAGTTGTTTACTAAACAAACCCATAGTTACCAACAAAATGCATTACAACCAAACAAGCTTGCTTTCCAAAAATACAAAATTTTGTTGCTGGTGTTGACAATGACAAGTAACAAATAATGGATGACGTTTTCAAATTATTTTCGATATTAAAAACGATTTATACGAAAGTGTTGGATAAAATTTTGTATTAGACACGTGAGTTATTACATATAAGTCACTTAAGAAAATTACCTCTCTCGCCCTTCGGGCTCGAGAGTTAAACATTTCTTGCGTGACTTATATGTAATTTAACTCACTTATCTAATAAATAACTATTATATAAATAAAACATGTATAAACTGGTAATTTGTGAAATTTTTATTCGGTCGTAGAAAAAATATAGTATGTAACACATACATAAATTGTCTTTTTTACTCATTGGATTGCCGCACTTGCTTAACTTCCAATTCGTAAAAAAGTATGACTTAATGCACTTGTTACATAAATTACTAACTAAGAGGTCCATCTTCGCATTTCTAACAGTTTTTTTACTTTTACTTAAGTTTTTTTACGCAAAACTCGCAAATCGTTGAGCTATAAATTTTGCCGACACACATTGTTAAAAGAAATTAAATTTCCTACAAAAAGCTCTCTCACCATAAAATTACCTTTAAATTCAACTTCATCCTCGAATAACTTTTGAAGGAGTAAATTTATTGAAAAATGTTAAAATGCCTTTTTTGTTTTGTATCAAATTTCCTTTGAAAACATAATATATTAAATTTATTTAAATATTGATATCTGTGACAAAAATCCAAACTCACGAAACAAAATTGAGAATATAGTTCAATGTTGAAAGCCCGATTACATGGAAACGGCTTATTTGACGACAATATACGAAGAGAGCTTTTTGTAAGGAATTTAATTTTGGTAATAGTTCGATATAGCGGTTTTCGCTATTATAAGAGATTTTTGTAAAATTCTTTTTCAGGGCGTTTCTATAGGTCGATTATGACACAAATCTGTGTGCGCGTTTTCCAAAATCCATTTCTTTAATTTATTATTAATAAAAACATATTACGGGACGGTGGAGTGAACAGGGGTGCTGAGTGGGGACGAAACAGTAGAAATCCTACATTAAACGCCCAAAAACAGTATTTCACAGTACACACCGCACTTTCTGTTTACAAAAATGTCCAAAAAATAGTTGAAAAAAATTATAAATAAATAATAGTTCAACAATCCCGCCATGACTGTCACTGCATAAAAAAGAAGAGTTTGAAATAGAACTGTAAATGTCTTGCGATGTTACCAAATAAAGTGAGAAAGTGTCAATAGCTTAAAAAAGGAAGCTATACAGGACAAAATTCATATGAAAAATTAAGTTATTCCTTCTTCCTATTAAAATTTGTAGAGAAAAAGGAAAATACCTAAACATAAAGAAGGAGGCATTTCTACAAAAAAACCATTGTTTCTCATGGAAATGATGGATAATCCCCGAAATAGGCTTGGTGTTAATTCTTCATAAGAAGTTTGGCAACGCAGCTTCTATCACAACTGTCAGACTGTCATTTTCACAATGACGGACTTCATGTTATCAGCTGACCAAAATGAATGCGCCTATTTTCCTTCTTTAATTAATGGCGGACGAGATATCTCATATATGTGGGATAGTTTTTCGAAAAATTTAATACTTTTCAAAATTAATTTACATTTTTCATGTGCCCCGAGTGCAGTGTATTAATGTTTTCTTGTGTTTGACGTTGAATTTATACTGTTTTGTCCCCACCCAGCACCCCTGTTCACTCCACCGTCCCGTAATATGTTTTTATTAATAATAAATTATAGAAATGGATTTTGGAAAACGCGCACACAGATTTGTGTCATAATCGACCTATAGAAACGCCCTGAAAATATTTTTTCAAAAATCTCTTATAATAGCGAAAACCGCTATATCGAACTATTACCAATAATATGTATTTTTTGACTTCTACAAAGGGCGGTAGGAGTCGATTACCAAATTGGAGGTTTCTACGTTACTTACCCATTTAAATTGGTAATGAGAGCAGGTAGTTCGTTCACCCAAGTCACATAAAATGGAACTACAAGAAACGTCAAAAGAGCTAAGCCCATCATAGATAGTCCCAGTTTAGGTTTCCATGTTAAGGGAAGAAGAAAAATGGGTGCGCATAAGTAAAGTTGCCAATCTATATTTAGGTACCAGGTTTGACCAACACACTGAAAAGTAAATAATAACTTTTAGATACAAAAATTAATACAGAGTGTTTGTTTTAGCTGTTACAACAAACTGCTCTTTTTAAGTCTCTATGAAGTTCTCTTTGTATATTAAATTAAATCAAGGAAATTTATTTCGTACTGAAATAAATGGCAACCAAGAAAAGCATAAGTAGGTTAAAAAAAAATTTACAACTTTTAAGAAATTATGTCTACGCCCTCGATCCGCACAACTGAGGTGAGGTGGGTTCGAATCCTGCCGGCGGCTAAGTTCAGAAATTTAGTGGCTAGCTTAACAAGACGGACAAAGTGCAAAATTTATCGACGCTAAATGCTACCAAACGACCAAGGCCCGGAACACACTTTGCCATGTCCTGCGCAACCGTAGACATGCGGACCCCACTCAGATGGTAGATTTGTTAGTCCCCCTGGGTGGAGACGAGGTCTTAAGTTGTCGCGCATAGGACCGTGGTTTGAAACTCATGTTAAGCTGTAGGTCCCGCCTGGCTGACATCACCCAGACGTAAAAAGACAGGGCACACAATAAGCCGAGCGGCTTCAGTGCATGGGTTATCCCGTCCCCATCCTAAGGTCTATCTATATCCACGGTATGTGTTTAAAACAAGGCTTTTGTGGATTATACTTACCCATTGCTCTACGTTTATATAGTTTTGCAAATAAAGCAAGGCGGACCACCAGTTTTTCTGACAAAAATCTTGAAAATAATTCACTATAAACGGCCAGTGGGGTCCAGATCCCATATATTGTAACAACGACATACTCACTAATATCACTGCTAGATATGGTGGTGTCAGTCTAGAACAAATCAATTGAAGTTAGTGGTGATACATTTTAGTGATAGCCAAGGAATCGTATAGTGAAAGCCTTTTAAGACAACTTTGACATTTGAAGTTTTTGCAAACCCTGTATACAAAATTGTTGCTTTTCTTTTCATTGTATCAAGCTAATTTTTCGTGAGTAGCTTCATTTTGACGAGACGCCCAACTGTTTTCCTTACAACAATTTTCGTTGGTGGTAGCTTACGGGGGTAGCAGGAATTAAGTGTGTTGATTTGACAGATATCAAAAATTTATTACAAACAGGGATTTTCTATGTTAATTTTCAAGATAATTACCTAAATAAGCCGATAAAAACAAATGTCCTACAAAATGTAAGGTTGCCCTTACAACATGTATGGTTAACGATGTCGTGAAAAATAAGTACTAACCAGCAAAAATTTTTTTCTGTTGATTAAATATTTCTATAATTTAACACTCACATTGTCCTACAAATTGCATGGTACGATATCCTGGTTTTTTGATATTTATCAAAATCCAATATTTAATCTCTGCTACCCCTGTAAGCTACCACCAACGAAAATTGTTGTCAGGAAAAAGTTGGTCGTCCCGTCAAAATGAAGCTACTCACGAAAAATTACCTTGCTAGTAATAACGTAAAAAAATGGTCCAGGAATCCCTAACTATCATCAATTTTAGGCGATGAACCAATTCTAAAACGGTATTTATCAATCGCTTATGTTGACGTTTAAACAATGTATTATATGTCATAGTTGTCACCAATTATCACCGCGGTCATAATTGGTTGAACGCCTAAAATTGCTGTATAACTACAAATTAGAATTTACTTTTAATGGCCCTAATAGCTACTACTTACTACGACAAATCTCCCAAAACCTGATGCATTTCCTCTTAAAACTTACCTTACGTATCTGTGTAAATAAAACACAACTATGTTAAATTTATTGCCCATGTGCTTGGACTTCAAATATCCGTAAACAACTAATAGTCCAGTAACCATCATGAATGTGTCAACTGAATGCACTGCATTGGCCAAAATCATACTTTTTGTACTGTTTAAAAACTAAAAAAATAAATCTTTGTTAATTGTGAGAAAATTTTAGATATTCTTTTACTTCTACATATAACCTTGTCTTTTCATTTTGGATATTTGAAAGTTATTTTTAATCTTTAACATGTTTTCTTTATAATATTTTTCTAAATTAATAAAAAATACAGGCCCTTCACCCTTAAATAAAAATGACATTTTTTGCTAAAGCTCGTAGGTAATCTTTTTTTCCTTGTGACAGCCCAAAGTCGGTCTATATAAGGTCACGACATTCGGCCATATTGCTTTGACGTGTTATGACGTCACATCTCCCATTTTTCGGCCATGTTGTTCAGTGCCGGAGATATACAGTTTATTGTATTAGTAGAACAACCGTTAACACAACAGTTTTTAATTTTATTAAGTTGTAAATTCTTTTACTTTAAATATAAAACATTTTGAATTACATCTTTCAACAAATATCACTTCCAAAACAATGCAAAATGAAATGCGCAAATTCTAGACGCCACTGGATTGATATTCAGCTTTGATTTTTACCCAGTCTTGCCAACTTTTCTCCGAGAAGTGCCCTTCCTTGCGTCCCCGACCTCGACCCGCCTAAAAGTTGAGGATATGTCGCAACCTTATAAATATAAACTAACCTTGGTGATAGCCTACAAAAGCTTAAGCCAGTACCAGAGTACCGTGAGTGTCCGATTATTACATGTTTAACCCACCACCTTCTAGATGTTTTTAATAATTGTACTATGAGCCGTTAGTACAATTCTAACATCTAGAAGGCGATGGTTTAACCCATCGTTCCCCCTGTTCCGTCAACGTTGTCAAAGTACTGAAACATGCAATTGATGCATTTCAAAGCACCTTTTAGACAACGCGGTAGTACCACCACGGACGTTATTTTTTCAGTAACTATTACTTAAAATGTCTTCCTGGCTGAGGATCAAACCCGGGCCAGCTGGGCTAGAGATCAAAGACTGTTTATTGCGCTACTAGGGAGACAGAGGCAGACTAATATAATTTAAAATCTGATGGTTACATTTTAAAGTTTGAACCAGAACTTTTTAAAAATATTTTTTTGTGAAACTCATAATAAAAATGTTTTCCATATGCCGCCAACTTACGTAGACACACTGTATATTAGATTGATTCAAACAAAAAAATCGACTATCGAAAATACTGTTGAAAATAATTTAAAAAAGCTGTAAATGCCACAGAGTTAAGAGGTGCCGCATGATACATTTTAATTTCCCATAGGATTAACATGGGAAAGCTTTTTTCTTTAGGTTATAATTTTATTGGTTTATTAAAAGGCCAGACCGGACCAAAAATTTTTGCAAATTATCAAAATTTTTGTATTTTTCTTGTGTTTTAGATCCTATATTTTAATTGTAAAAAAATTAGAAACGATTTTTTTGATAAATTGAAAGAAATGAGAAAATATTATAAAATATATTTTAAAGTTGAATAACTTCGAAACGCATTGCTTTATCAAAAAATATAAAAAAATCTTCTTTGTAGAGCATTCGATTTTATAAAAATTTAATTTTATCTATCTATGTCTATCTCTATCTGTCGGTCTATGTATCATGCGGCATCTCTTAACATTAATATTAAGGGCTGGGGCTTTCATAGGATTTTTTTCAATATTTTTGATATAATTGAGAAAACAGAAAATAGTATTTTTTTTTAAATTAGTCTAGTCGTATTCTATAGTATTAAGTATATCACGTAAGTATAAGGATGGACGTGATATTTCATTAAATTAAAAAATAAACCTGATTGTATCTACCTTTAGTACATCTATTGCATTAACAACTGGACCACCTATCATGGTAGAGAGTGTGTGACCGACTATGACCCAAACCATACTCAAAACTCTTATTCCATTTAGACAAGACAACTCAGTAGCGTTTTTATTTATTTTAAATAATTTTTGCCATTTGAGTAGACTGAGAATGCTGGTAGAAGGGGGTGAGAGGGAGCTAAAAATAAACATATCGTATTTATTTTATTATTATAAAATTAAAGTATAAAAGGGATTTAATATTTTATACTCTTTTTTTGTATTTTCAGATTTATTACTTTTTTTATCTTTGGACAAACCACGAAGACTTAAAGCCTAAATACTAACGTACCATGGGTGTCTTAAGCGAGGTAAGAGGGAGTTTGTTGACACGGGACTTAAAAACTTGAAGATTTGGGGGGAAGGAAAGACCTCCGCGGGCAGCAGGTTCCACATTTTAGAAACTCTAGGGATAAAAGAACGAACAAAGTGGGAAGTTCGAGGCCTGTCCAGTTGGACCGTATAGGGATAAATACGCGCGGCACCACGAGTTTCTCTGGTGGGAATCGTGAGTGGAGGAACTATTCTGGAAAATTCTTCAAAGCAGAAGCCATGGTAGTACCCATAAAAAAGCGGTAAATCCCCCACAGTCCGACGGTGGGCAAGAGAGGAAGCCTTTCTGTAAGTGAGGGATCATTAATGAGACGAATAGCTCTTCTTTGGATGGAATCAAGAATGCTTAGGGTTGTGGGGGACGCCATACCCCAGATATGAGAACAATATTCCAAGGGAGGTCGGATTTGGGACACATATAAAGTGTATAAATTAGAATGGGAAAAATACTTTTTGGCTCGAAAGAGAAATCCAAGCTTTTTGAAGCTGCCGTGGCTGTAGATACAATGTGTTTATGCCAGTTAAGGTTACTTTCAAATGTGACACCCACAAGATTGAAGGTGTCTTTGCTTTGTAAAACTTGACCGCTCATAAGTAGAGGATGAGTATTTGATGACTCTTTTCGCGATAAGGAACATGATTGTGTTTTGGATGCATTAAAATGGACGAGATTTTTAGCGCCTCAATCCAATATTAAATTAAGATCCTGCGAAAGAGATATCTACATCGCTCTGCGTTTGTTTTTCAAAGGTTTAGTGATGGGTTTAGGAACCTGAAAACTGGAGTGAAGGGTACTATCGTCGGCGAAACTATAAATGGAATTAATTGTGGACGAGAGAAGGTCGTTGATGTGAAGAAGAAACAATGTTGGTGCCAGAACTGAGCCCTAAGACACTCCAGCATTTACTTGGTGAAAGCTTAAAGAATGGCCGTTCAGAATAACTGATACTTACCCAATTTATTATTTTGACAAAAAACGTCATACGTAGTAGAGGCGACCATCAGTAGAACAATTGTAATGAAGAATCCACTAGAAAATATTCAGTTTTAATTTATAACAATAGAAATTTTTAAGGATAAAAAATATATTGTCTAATTTGTGATAAATTCAATAAAAAAGTTTTCATTCTTCGATATTTAATTTTTCTTTATGACTCACTCTGTATTTTTAAAACAAAAGGGAGCTTTACAACCTGACCCAAACTAAAAAAATGTTGGTATTTTTTTTTGTTTTGAGTAAATTTTTGACTATATATCAAGACAACCAAATGTTGGTCCAAAAATCAACCCTTAAAATACAAAATATTTACTTACATAACTCCCCATGCTCTATTCGTTAGTGGAGAATTCACTTGTTCCACAGTTTGACATTCAAACGAAACGGGAAAGGATAAATTCAATCCTTGTACAACACCCTGTAGATCGTCTGCTGTACAAGCATCGGGAACGCACAATCCGAAAGAAGGATAGGTAGCTGTGGGAAAAGCGTTTTGAAAATTGTTTTTTTTCGGCAAAAAGTTTTGCTTTGTGCAACATTGAGTTCTAAAAAAATATATTTTTAATGTTTTTCTTTTAAATTCTACTGTTTATTGTTATAATTTAAATTATAAATTCAGCCTTCTTTTATTTTAAAAAGGCTAAAAAACGATAAAATATAAACCTAGCTCCCAAGGGAAAGAATTTTTTCAAATAAGGGGTTATTTAGGTTGTTATTTTCCTCTTAACATTAATGCAAGAAATTAAGAACATTACTTGGAGTCAATATTGTGAACACCTAGTATAAAAAAGGTATACATTTTGGGAATTTTAAAAATATACATTTTTGGAAATTTAAAGTTTAATTGGGTTACTTAACATTGGGAAATTTGTTACATAAAAATATACGTCAGGTGTCAAGGTCTTAAAAGTATAAATTAAACAATTTTCTAGGTTACTTTTATAATAATAAAATAAAAACATTAAACAAACTGGGTAGCGTAGAAATGCAAAACAAACACTGAAAAATTTGATATTTAGAGAAGAAAGAAAGAAATTAAAAGGGATTTTTATCAGATAAGAAGTAGTTAGTGTAGTCAAGTATAAAGTTAAAGTTTTAGTTCAGCCCCGTACGGGCTACTCCCAGTGGGGGGTATGCCCGTACTAAATTTAATTAGTTCAATAAGTTAAGTTGGTCCTAAAAATGCAAAGTTAGTTTTGATGGGCCACCGGTCTCATGGCCCAAGAAGATAGTTCCATATGGTACATTTGCCCCAGTGACGACAAGTAGTATTTCAAAATATATACGTCACAATATTATTTTTAATATACTTATTTTCTTTTGATGTTAAACTTTTCAGAAGAAAAACTATTTATATCAGTTAACCTACCTCTGTAAGAGAAAATGCAGAAACTGTTACATACAGGGTCCCCAGACAATAGGTTCCTTTCAGACCATGTTTTTCACTCTGTATACCAAGACATTGATCAAAACTGCCCATCCATTCTCCCAGGTTCAAACTGAAGATTCCTGATGGTATTTTTGCAGTTGCATCAATCACTAAAAAAATAATAGTAGGAATCTACAGGGTGTACGCTAATTTATGACACACAGAAAAACCACGGATCCCTTAGTCTTCCAGATATAAATTATTTTATACTAAATACAGGGTGTTATTTAATTGATGGCTAAAAACACAGGGTATGATTCTTTAGCCTAATTTAGAAAGAAAAGTTAATATGGATATATGTCCTAAACGTCTTAACTTTTAAGATACAGGGTGTCCAAATAAAAAAAAATCGAAAACACTTATTTTAGTAAAAACTGATACACTGGATATTAACCCTATTTAAATATGTATTTATTATTTTTGTTACATAATTGCTAATTAAAAATTATAAAACCTAATTTTTAAAAGAAAAAGATCCCGAAATTCTTTTTTATGGTCTAAAAATATGCAATTAAAAATTATAGACATAAAAGCAGTATTTTTATTTGCCTTATCTAAGGAAGCGTCCATAAATTACGTGAGGTGTTTTTCCCTATTTTGGACCCCCTCCGTCCTTGGTGAGATTTTCTTTAACCCTCTCTCTCCCTATCTAATCTCACGTGAGATTTATGATGGGACTACAAAACTTTAAATTTCTCGAACCGAAATTAATTTTGTCCTCAAATTTTTTTTGAAAAAAGCAAAAAAAGGTCCTCAATCCAAAAAGCAAAAAAGCAACAATACATACATTACATTACATTGTTTTGGGGGAGGCCTGCCCCAATTTTTTTCCTTTCTACCTAAACAAAAATTACGTGAGATTTTAACAGATCCCACTCCCCCATCGTAAGATTCGGTGAGATTTTGCTCGACCCCCTCCCCTAAAATGTCTCACGAAATTTATGGAGGCTTCCTTAAGAAAGCACAAAAATTGTACACATATTTACCCAGTCAGTGGCGTAGGTACCGTTTTTGTTGGAAAAATGTTTCCAACAAAAAAACGTTACGCCACTGACTGTGTAATGTGAAGGAATACCTTCAGTTGCTTTTCGAAACGCCACTGGACTTATTAAGTAATTTATAGTGAACAGAGTGTAGATCGTCTTACTTACTTCTTAATGCCCACATTCCATCATCAGTAAAATTTCTCAAATTTTCAAAAAGCCACTGGATTTGTGTTCCACAACCATCCCCAACAGCCCCTATAATCTTTTCTTTAATTCCTTCATTTTCTAATATATTTAACAAACTAAACCCGTAATCGATGGGTAAATGCAGAACATTAGAACTGACACTTACAGGAATACTTTGAAATTTTTTATCAAAATTTAGTCCCGCCACACAAATTTTAAAAGAAAAAAATAACATCACACTTAAAAATTGTCGAAATTTCATTTTCAAATCGTGGGAGAAATATGGAACTTCAAAACTGCCGCACACAAATTGATTTTAGATTTTATAACGCTTATAATTTATAGGTAAAGCAATTCTAGATAATTTATAAAAAGTAAACATTGTCTAAAATAAAAATCACAATGGTATAACAAGTTAATGACCCCTCAATTAAAAAAATCAAGTGTGATTACCCAAATTTTAGATACAGAGAATGGTCAAAAATATGCGAAGTATTTTGCCTTTTTATGAGGTAAACAAACGAATAAAAAATATTTTATAAATAGCTATGCCACCTTTTCAGCGAATATAAATAAAACCTAATATAACCATGCATAAATACGATAAAAATCAAAAAGCATAGCAAACTTACTTAATTTTTTTCAAAAAAAAGTATATTAAGGGTAAAAACCATGTTTAGTTAAAAAATTCGCCGTTTTTACATTTAAATTAAAAGTTATAAGAATGTACAGGGTTGGTCCACTGATCTCGATGGATTGCTAATATAGTTTATATAACTTTTTAGTATATTTTTATAAAATTTATCAGGCACCTACTAAGTACCAATAGGCTTCTTTTAATGTGGATTTTTTAAAAATTATTGCTACCAGTGGCGTCCGTACGGGATGTACACTGGAAATTTTTCAAAAAAATAAATGGTACGCCATTGCTTTCTTAAAAGATAAAAATTAATTTTGACTTCTCGAACTTTCTTTTTCGAAATAGCTGTTTTTGCGTAAAAAAATAAAAACCGTGTTTGATGCATTTTTGGTATAGCGAAATCATTGTGAACAGTAGGCTGGTACCCTTTTTTTATGCGAAAACGGTTTATTGGACGAAAATAAGCCAAGAGGTCAAATTAGTTGCAAAATAAATGAGGATTTCAAAATGATTTAATTTATGGAAAAAGCAAAGACGTACCATATTTTTTGAAAATTTTCAGTAATCATCCTATACAGACGCCACTGGTAAAATATTTAAAAATCTTCTATGCAAATATAATCCTATTGGTGCTTAGTAGTTTCTTGCAAAATTTCAGGAAAATATCTCACACATATAATACCCTGTACTTAGCTCAAAAGTTAGCAGGTTTGGGACACATGTTCAAATAAACTTTTCTTCTTTAAATAGGCTAAGGAATTATACCTTGTATTTTTATCCCATCAATTAAATTACATCCTGTATATGTTTGTTTAGAAATTATACATTTCATGGGCGAAAAAACCGGTTTGTGCGCAAGGCAGTTGAAGGTAAACGCACCCGGTCCCAAACAAACTATTCGCATTATAGGAAAGAATGTGTTGACCTCGTCCTGCTTTTCTGTTCGAAGTACGGTAGCTAATGAGCGTCACGGTCAGACCGCGGACGAAGGGTACGGGGTGCCGGTGTTTGTATTTTGCCACGGCTTGTGCGCATGTTCGTCCACCCACTGCGCGAGGTCGTAAAAATCCGAAAACTGCTTTTTGCCACTGCTGATCTAAATGTAGGTTATCTATGGGTTGGTCAAATTCGACTTTATTTATAGAACACTCATGTTTTAGTACGTTTTACACTGACCGATGTATGCGAGGCTCAAGATTTAAGCCAAACGTTCTGGTGATAACATAAATTCGCTATCATTTGTCTTTTATTTATTCTAGCCTATTTTTAAATTTATTTTATTTTCTTTAATCCCTCAAAGCTCTTGTTTTTAGAGTTCATACCGTAGACTTCTTCGGCCAAAATATAACGATTTAGCGCAATTTATTTTAGTCGAATAGTTAATCGTTTGCAAGATACAGGGTAACACCAGTAGATCAAATTCAATTCTCTCAGTTCTTTGTAAAGTAATGGAAAAATCAATTAATTCACAAATTCTTAAGTACTTAGAAAAACACAAAATTTTGCATGACAGGCAGTATGGATTTCGCCACAAAAGATCTACAGCAGATCTTCTTTCCTTCGTATCACACTGTTGGAATAAGTCTCTTGAGTTTCTAGGTGAGTCCCAAATCGTTGCTCTTGATATATCCAAAGCTTTTGACCAGGTCTGGCATGCCGCACTTTTAATAAACTTCCCTCCTATGGTCTTTCAACTAAACTCTGTACTTGGCTCTCTGGTTATCTATCTGATCGACGTATATTAGTTATTGTGGACGGCCATTCTTCAAGCTTTCACCAAGTAAATGCTGGAGTCCCTCAGGGCTCAGTTCTGGCACCAACATTGTTTCTTCTTCACATCAACGACCTTCTCTCGTCCACAACTAATTCCATTCTTAGTTTCGCCGACTATAGTACCCTTCACTCCAGTTTTCAGGTTCCTAAACCCATCACTAAACCTGACTTGGAAAACAAACGCAGAGCGATGCAGATATCTCTTTCGCAGGATCTGAATTTAATATTAGATTGGGGCGCCAAAAATCTTGTCCATTTTAATGCATCCAAAACACAATCATGTTCCTTGTCGCGAAAAGAGTCATCAAATACTCATCCTCTACATATGAGCGGCCAAGTTTTACAGAGCAAAGACACCTTCAATCTTGTGGGCGTCACATTTGAAAGTAACCTTAACTGGCATAAACACATTGTATCTATAGCCACAGCAGCTTCAAAAAGCTTGGATTTCTCTTTCGAGCCAAAAAGTATTTTTCCGCTTCTAATTTATACACTTTATATGTGTCCCAAATCCGACCTCCCTTGGAATATTGTTCCCATATCTGGGGCATGGCGTCCCCCACAACCCTAAGCATTCTTGATTCTATGCAAAGAAGAGCTATTCGTCTCATTAATGATCCCTCACTTACAGAAAGGCTTCCCTCTCTTGCCCATCGTCGGGCTGTAGGGGATTTATCGCTTTTTATAGGTACTTCCATGGCTTCTGCTTTGAAGAATTGTCCAGTATAGTTCCTCCATTCACGGTTCCCAACAGAGAAACTCGTGTTTCCGCGCGTATGCATCCCTATACGGTCCAACTGGACAGGCCCCGAACTTCTCACTTTGTTCGTTTTTTTATCTTTAGAGTTTCTAGATTGTGGAACCTGCTGCCAGCAGAGGTCTTTCCTTCCCCCTAAATCTTCAAGTATTTAAGTCCCGTGTCAACAAACTCCTCGCTTAAGACACCCACGGTACGTTAGTATTTAGGCTTTAAGCCTTCGTGGTTTGTCCAAAGATAAAAAAAAACACTATTTCATTTTATTTTAGTTATTTTTAAATATTTTATTTATTATTATTTTTTTTTACAAAATTCGGTTTAAGTTTTTTTTTGGGGTTAGAGATCAAAGACTTTGTTGGTTGGTTGGTTTATTTGTTCTTGGCTCTGGTCCCTTTCGGTCCAATTTACCAGCTCATTAGAGGGAAAATCTGGATGGTCGAGCTCGTAGCTCCCAGAAATTCCTGATACTATCACTATTGTTTGTCTTATAATTCTGAAGTGGCATGGATTTCGGCCATCTTCTCTGGAACTGCCACTGTTATTGCGCATAACCGGTTTCTTTCAGTGGTGACCCCCCGTGACGTCCGCCTCCATTCTCCGCCATTGGAAAACACCTCGTGCAGCCCGCCAAACAGGGAAGATCAGGTTATAGGAATCTTTACCCACAGCGCCTGGTTCCAGAAAAAGATGCCTTTTGAAAGTCCAGCTGTGAGTTTCCTATCTTCCTCGGGGCACCAGAACGTCTTCTGCATCCTCCATGCACGATACCACGTGAGAGCCGCATGGACTCTTTTCCGACGTCCTGACACGACCGAGAACGAACGGAAACTGAAAGACTTTGTTTACTGAGCTACCGAAAAGACTCCAGTCTAGTCTTATTTATCTAATATACTATTCTATTTTTTTCTTGGTTTTGGTCGCTTCAGGTCCAATCCACCAGCTCTCCCTTCGGGACTATGCTTTCCAGGGCTTCGTCGGCGGAAAATCTGGATAATCAAGCTCGTAGCTCCCAGAAATTTTAAAAAGAAAAAAATAATTCTACAATCGATGCAATGCATAAATTGTCGGCTGTCAAACCAAGAACTGCTACTGGTATTATGTATAACCTTCACTGTCACTTGCTGACGCTTCCAGTAGAGGGCGCCACCGGCCGATACGAAAACACGTGCACACCGCTAACATAAAAACATCAGGTTTTTAGGAATCTTTACTCACAGCGCTTAGTTCCACAAGAAAGATGCTATCAGTTTAGCGTGAATCTGAGGACCGAATTAAAAGAGGTGAGGACCTTTTTTTTGCTTTTTAAAATATTGTTTTTTCATCTAAGGGTGGGCAAATTTTTTCCCACTTTTCCTCGATCCGGCCTTGTGCCCCCTCCCTCGTAAAGTTCACATGACCGCCCCTGATGTAGCCTCCTACGAAACGTAACCGCACAACTTGAAGATCGCGGCGAGAATCATGTTATCTAATATTAAAAAAGCAACGCCTTTTGTGAGCCAGGCTCAAGAAGCAGTAACGTCAGTGCATGGTTGCCAGATATTCCCGTACGTTGCCAAACCGTTTTCATGTAAATAAAAATCTTTAAGACCTAAAAAAATAATTTATTTTGATGAAACCCCTTATATTAGAATGTTTATACTTAAGCGTGCAAGGTTGAAAAATACATTTTTCTGTAAATGTGTTTTTGATAGGTTATTGCACGTTTAAGATCAGGTAGAGTACAATATTAATGCAAGGACAAAAAGTATTGTGGTCTCGAATCAAGCATCAAACAAAATGGTTTTTGAGATATACACATCGTTACACTTTAAAACCCTCATGTCATGAGCAAAAGGCATGAAGGTTGTATGTTAACTTCATCTCAACTTTTTGCGGATCCGCGTCGAAAATGGCGGGAAAAGCATTTTAAATTTGCACTAACCAATCACCAACGCTGAATTATCATCCGCGAGCGGAAAACCGCTCTCATGGACAGCCGGCTTTATCGTGTATTTACCGGAAGCAAGGTTTTGCATCCATCGAATACTATTCAGTGTGGTGGTTGATGCCCTCAATTCGCCCGAAAGAAATACTTTTGGCTATCGCATGGCCAGATTGGATAGTCTCGACAGATAGTATGCGACTGCAGTTGACCGAACTCTGCTGCAGTCGCGTACAGAAAAAGTGGCACTTTCCGCATCAGTTAGGAAATTTATCATTGGAAAAAAAGCTAAAAATTTGAGACTTCAGAATAGAGCTGGCAAAAACCGGAAAAACAAACCGGTTAACTGGTTTTAAAAAACCGGTTTCAGTTAAAACCGGTTAACCGAATATTTAAAAACCGGTATTAAAACCGGTTTTTAAAACCGAAAAACCGAAATCGGTTTTTAAAACCGAAAACCGAAAACGGTTTTCAAAACCGAAAAAGGCTTTTCTAAACCACAGTTAACGGAAAATCGGATTATAATTCTCTATTAATCGTTTTTGCCTTGATTACGGATTTGCCCATGAGCTGTGGTGTTAAGTGATCATCATTATTCATACTAGAATATTCTTCAAAAGAAATTGGTTAAATATAAATAAGAATAAAAATATAACATTCCTGTTAATAAAAGGCAAGATTCTAAAAGGTGATGTAAAAATTCCATACATACATACATAATTTATTTTTTCCTCTGTATTTAAAATTGGTATTCTATTTTCGGTGTTTTTTTTTTGGTTTATTGGTTAATAAAAAAACAGAAAAGGAGAAGTGGTGATTTTTAAATTTTAATTTATTGTATTATTATAGTAAGTTGTAGTTTTAAGTTTAAACGACTGGTTTATATATGACTATTTTCAACCAGCATATTTAAAAATGTTTAATAATGTTCAAAAATACATTTTAATAAAAATAAATATTTTTGTACTACATTAAAAAAATGGGTTCTAAAAATTTATTTTGTTACATATCTTTCAAAATTGAAATCAAATTTAAAAAAGTTTTATATGAAAGTTGCTCATTTTTGTATGTAGATTAAGATTCTAAATAAAAAATTGGAGTTCCCTTTTGAAAAAACAAAGTTGATATGAATATGACCTTAAAATTTTAGTCAAGGTCCCAAACTAATAATACCATTAAATTTGTCCCTTTATTTCAAACAATTCTTACTAGAAACATTTTCTTCTAAAATGCGCCGTTTTCTGGTTATTTGCGTGTCTAAGGTTAAATGAACCACCCTGTATAATCTGTCAACCAATATCCGATTTTACAAAATGAACGGTTTTTCTTTTAAACACGCTTTTTTAGATATAAACCGCAATCAACCAAAAACCTATTAATTGATATTCGAAGAACCGCTTTTCGATTTTGGTCCGATTATTATCCAAAAACCGGTATTCGAAAACCGGTATTTAAAAACCGCTTATTTAAAACCGGTTTTAACCGATATTCGAAAACCGGTTTTCAAATACCGGTTTTCGAATACCAGTTTTCGGTTTTGGCCAAAACCGCGGTTAACCGAAAACCGGTTAACCGGTTAAGCGAGAAACCGGTTTCGGTTGCCAGCCTTACCAGAACTAACGAAACATGTTATGCAGAGAGAACATAATAAAAGCCGGGGAATCCCATGAAAAAAAAATCTTTGTGAATCTTTTGCCAGAGTGATAAAAAAACACACACAACAAATAACTTTTATAATTAAAAGGCGTCATTATAGCTTTGTCCCTAGTGTTAACCTTTTACTATTTAATAATTATTATTAAAAAATAAAAATATTTCGTTAGATAATGATTATCTTTGTATTCCGTAATTAAAATTTGTATGTGTTTAGCAATCCGTATAATTGATCACAACAACCTTTTAAAAAGATAATTATGCTATTATTTTTATTGTGGTATTAGGTCAAGTATGATTTGTTTTACATAATGTATAAATAATATAAGGTTTTTATTAACTCTGCGATGTTTTAAGCAATATACTGGTTAACATATAATACTGAACTGCTTTCATTTAAAAATACTACCCTGTACATTATTTTTATTTTACTAAACGATAAATAAAACTACACATATTTTTTCAGAAAAATAATTTTATTTAGAATGTTCTCACACAAAATTCACACTTTAGTTCAGGTACAATAGCAATGTAATGCCAAAACAAGATACAGTGCATAGTGCAATACCACCACATTTCCTAAAATGAGGTGTTTAAAAAATATTTTATATATTATTTTACGAGAAAAATCTACATAACATTTACATGTATACCCTACCACTAATATTATAACCTATATAATTTAAACAACTTGAAAATTCTCTATTCCAAAACCATTTTGAAAATAGAAGTTTTGTGATCTTTTTACTTTCCTAAAGTCTTTGACATAAAAACTTCTGCTAAATTTAACTGCGACTGGATTTTTTGGTAAATTTTAAATCGGTATTACTCTTAAAAACAAATAAATAACCTCACACGCCATTTGACGCTTGTCGTTCTTCCGTCTAGCCCTACGTAAGAATTAGTAAGACTCGTGGTAAGACTACATAAAGCAAAAAGGTACATAATTTATTTTTTTACTGCTAACCTGAGAAATTGCTATCTATTATTTACTCCATTTCCCTAACGAAAATTAATATTTCTCACCCTAATCACACAATAAACCTAAGGTAAATAATGAGAAAAATTTTATATCAAAATTTGACACATACCAAATTTTTACATAAATAAAGCCAATCTGATTAGAAACACGCTCCTGTCTACTGGATATTTCGATACATTTGTAATAGTTCGATATAGCGGTTTTCGCTATTATAAGAGATTTTCGAAAAATTATTTTTCAGGGCGTTTCTAATAGGTCGACTATGACACAAATCTGTGTGCGCGTTTTCCTAAATCCATTTCTATAACTTATTATTAATAAAAACATATTTACGGGACGGTGGAGTGAACAGGGGGTGCTGGGTGGGGACGAAACAGTATAAATCCAACGTCAGACACGAGAAAACATTAATACACTGCACTCGGGGCCCATAAAAAATGTAAATTAATTTTGAAAAGTATTAAATTTTTCGAAAAACTATCCCACACATATGAGATATCTCGTCCGCCATTAATTAAAGAAGAAAAATAGGCGCATTCATTTTGGTCAGTTGTAACATGAAGTTCGTCATTATGAAAATGACAGTCTTGATAGAAGCAGCGTTGCCAATCTTCTTATGAAGAATTAACACCAAGCCTATTTCAGGGATTATCCACCATTTCCATGAGAAACAATGGTATTTTTTGTAGAAATGCCTCCTTCTTTATGTTTAGGTAATTTCCTTTTTTCTCTACAAATTATATTAGGAAGACATATGAATTTTGTCCTGTATCTTCCTTTTTTAAGCTACTGACACTTTCCCACTTTATTTGGCAACATCGCAAGACATTTACAATTCTATTGCAAACTCTTCTTTTTATGCAGTGACAGCCATGGCGGGATTGTGGTACTATTATTTATTATTAATTTTTTAAACAATTTTTGGACATTTTTGTAAACAGAAAGTGCGGTGTGTACTGTGAAATACTGTTTTTGGGCGTTAAATGTAGGATTTCTACTGTTTCGTCCCCACCCAGCACCCCTGTTCACTCCACCGTCCCGTAAATATGTTTTTATTAATAATAAATTATAGAAATGGATTTTGGAAAACGCGCACACATATTTGTGTCATAATCGACCTATAGAAAAAAATTTTAAAAAATCTCTTATAATAGCGAAAACCGCTATATCGAACTATTACCCATTTAACAAATAGGTAAAAATTACTAATGCCAAAATTAAAATTGTTAATATATCAGTGTTAGCAGTAAAAAAATTATATATAGCTCGAGTAAGAGAGCTATTATTTACCTCGCACATTATATCCCTCTGCTCTACGCATCTTAGGATATAAAAATCCTCGGTAAATAATAGCTTACTTCTCACCCTATGTATATAGCTAATATACTAATACCATTTCCAAATTTTAAAAATGAAATTATTTAACAATAAACTTTTTTCCCGCCTTTTAACTACTAATAATTGCACCAATTAAAAATAATTATATTGCTATAAAAAAATAATTTATTAAGTACATTAATTTGCAAGATTTTTATATTTTATAAGTAAGATTAAGATTGTACTTAATATTAGTTTAATATAGTGCATTGACCTATTATTTTAAGTGTCAAGAATGTCAATTTTTAAAGGGTGATGAACCTAAGTAAAACAATAATATTCGCGTAATTTTGATATATTTTTTTTGATGATCTACATCTGTAATATCAGTGATAGAAATTGGTCAGTGACCTAAATATAGGGTGTCCACTAATAAACGGTACATGGAGAAACCACATACAGAATCAGTTAAATAACATAACAATATCTATTTGCTTAACCAGTATACCTTACGCCAAAATATTATATACCTACGTTAAAAAAAATGCGTGCACAAATAATGTAAAATACGTAAAAAACGGGGTTTTAAAAGGTGAAAATCAAATATTGTGTGCCACTTTAGCTTTAAATCAAAAATTGTGTGCAAAAGAAGGGGGAATATTGTAAAAATAGGATTAGTTTAAATTTCAAGTCTGATGATGAATATCTCAAGAACGAAACGTTTCCGCCAAAAAATTCTTTCAGATTCGTGATCAGCGCCCCAAAAACCCCCGTATACCAAATTTCGTTAAAATCGGAGTTGCCGCAGGTTTCTAGAAAATTACCAAAATATAGTATGTAACACATGCATTAGGTGTCTTTTTTACTCATGGGATTGCCCCCACTCGCTTGTCGACTCCTGCTGTTAAACTTCCCATTCGTAAAAAAAGGATCACTTTATGCACTTGTTACATTAATAAGTATTAAGTTGTTTGGTGCAATAGACTGTTAATAATTTTTAAACAAAACTATAGAGAAAAAATTTAACAACATTTTGTTCAAATTCAATCTTAAATAACTTTTTGTTTTTTTTTTTTTTTTTAACTGATTTCAATTATCTTTTGATCCAGTTAAAACTCATTTCAACAAGATGATTATGTTATATGGGGATTGCAAAACTTTTTATAGGATTAGGTGTTATACAGAGGAGAGCCAAATGTTGCATTTCGACCCAAATTTTCGAACAACCTGGAATAATTTAATGTCACAATTTATTACCCGTATATTGCATTTTAAGGGCCCATCCTTTCTTAACATTTCCTAATATCAGTGTCCGTATTCCAAAAGAAAATACAAATTTTTAAATAAGACAATTAACCCAGCAAACACTATTTGCCGGCAATATACATTTTTCATATTGGCATTGATGGCAAAGCATTGGCAATTGGTGGCAATATTATGCCAACATCTAATACGCATTAAAAAGTTAACCCTAAATAAACACTCAATTGCCAATAAATTTTACATGCAGGCGAATTGCCGGCAAGCATACAGAAATGGCGGCATACCAATCCTGATTAAATAAAGCATGCCTTTTTGTTACAGGTAAATAAATATTGGAATTTTGAAGGCAAACCTTCAACGCATATTTATACTTTTCAAACCATATTATTAACATTGGTATTTAACTAACATTCGAACAATTTTTTGATCTGTTTTATTTATAATGGCGGCTAAACAACATTATTTTATGTTATTTTACATCATTTAAAGGAAATGGCCTTTTCATAACATTTTATTTATACGAATCATGCAAATAAAAATTGAGTCAAACAAAATGTTTATTACTTATTTTTGAGAGAATAAAAATAAAATGATGGTAAAATTAGCTTGGCCGCTTTGTGCAATTGTTTTCTAAGTGGTTTTCTAGCTTTTTAGTTTCTTTTTTAAAGAAAAGAGTTTTTAGTAGACATAATTAAGTGTATTCATTACCTAATTAGTGTGTGTTGTGATATTAATTGGTGATGGCTAGTCAAGAAGGCGGGTTATTCAAGTAGACTGTTAGGAGCTGTAAACATTTTGTTTAAAACCTTTTAAGTTTGTAGTTACCTAAAAAAATTATATGAAATCAGGGAGTTGCCTTATTAAAAGTTTTAAAGACGTGTTAATAAAAAAATATATTAAATTGAGTGTAAGTGTCCCTTAAATACTTACTATTTTAAAGTGTTTTCTTTGATTTACTATCTTTTTTAATTTTATTACATACTTTTTATTTTTATTTTTTTGGTCTATTGTTACTGTATAAAAATTTATATTATGTAATTTCTTTATTGATAAAGTTTTCTTGCCTTTTCTAATTATGTTATTTAATTTTTGGGGCATTCAACTTATAAAACTTGCAATACTTATTTAATGATAAATGCCATTATCCTAAACGCATTTTTTTGCCAATAACTTATTAATGACGGATGCCATCACATTATCTGCAACACGTGGCCCAATAACGGCCAATTGCCCACTTTCGCGTCTTTTTGATACCTTTTTGCCAATGCCTTGCCATTAAAGAGTGTTGGCAATGCCAGTAAATTAAATGTACATCGCCGGCAAAAATGTTATATGGGTAAATTTGTATATCGGGTGTCCAGTTATAATTTTACATCTTCCTTAAAATTTTTATTTTTAATTATAAAAAATAAATAAAAATATTAGTTTGTTAAGTTGGTCTCGTAGTTTTTAAACAGTAATTAGATTTTGTTATCTCTAAAGACAAACAGGGTCCGACAAAAAGTAGAATTTCAAAAAAACACCCTGTATATTATATCACCAGTAAAAAGATATTTTAAAGACCTTTAAAAAATTCTACATTCGTTATAGTTATCTTTATTAGTTTTGAGATACGACCATCCAAATCTTAAGTTTCCACAATATGTTTGCAATAAAGCGTGTATTATGACCATCATAAATAAATTGCATCCTTTTCTTTAAAAATTTGTATTTCCTTTTAGAATAGATATAGTCATATAAATAAAAAAGAAAATGTTTAGAAAAGACGGAGCTTTAAATTCCAATACACTGGTAAAAAATTGTAACTTTAAATTATTTCGTGTTCGAAAATTCTGTTCAAAAAGCAACATTTCCCATATAACATTTTTTGCCGGCGTTGTACATTTAATTTACTGGCAAGGCATTGGCAAAAAGGTATCAAAAGACGCGAAAGTGGGCAATTGGCCGTTATTAGGCCACGTGTTGCATATTTATACGGTGAGTTATTTATGTGATAATTTGCATGCGAAACATATATTTTTTAAGGATTGGTTATGAAAAAGCCGGTAAGATTATGTTTTTATGTCATCGTCGTTTTTAAATCGTGTTATTATGAAATCCACATGTGTATACGTTAGTAATGCTATTAGAAAGTTTATAAGTTTTCAGCAGGGGCGCTTTATTTAATGTAATAACACCCAAATACTTGATGTAAGAATTACATCATTTAATTTAAATTTAAAAAAATATTTAAACACTTTTAAATAATCGTTAAAATATGTATAGTATTTAAAACAATAATTTTGTTTTGGTCTTATGTACAGGCTGAGTCATCGATAGAGCAAAGTAGTTTTATACGAAAACGGTAAAAAAACTTACAGGATTTTTTTTAGTGATATGTAACACAAAGTATTGCATATTTCTAAAATATTTTGGTGTGTACAGAGTGCCCCAAAAATTATAGCGAACAAAATTGATTTTTAAACGGAACGCCCTATATTTTTATTACATATTTTGAATCTACATAAAATTCTTAGCATCTTGGCTATTCATATTCCTATACCTAAAGTTAATAGTTTGGGAGTTATATATAAACAATTGAATATCGGAATTTTTATCTTTGACCATTTACTGAGCAAAAACAGTTCAAGATGCAGCAAAATGGCTTTCACTTTCCTATCTTAACTTTTAAGGGCCACCCAATGGTAATAAAAAATGAAGGTCAATTAAAGATTGAAAAAGGTGAATTTTTAACCTTCAGTTAACCTTCACTTTTGCTACCATTAGAAAGCCCTTAAAAAGTTAAGATAGGACAGTGAAAGCCATTTTGCTGCATCTTGAACTGTTTTTGCTCAGTAAATGATCAAAGATAAAAATTCCGATTTTCAATTGTTTATAACTCCCAAACTATTAACTTTAGGTATAGGAATATGAATAGCCAAGATGCTAAGAATTTTATGTAGATTCAAAATATGTAATAAAATAGAGGGCGTTCCGTTTAAAAAATCAATTTTTGTTCGCTATAATTTTTGGGGCACTCTGTACACACCAAAATATTTTAGAAATATGCAATACTTTGTGTTACATATCACTAAAAAAATCCTGTTAAATTTTTTACCGTTTTCGTATAAATCTACTTTGCTCTATCGATGACTCACCCTGTACATCTTTTTTCTAATATCAAGTAACTAATTTTTAAACATTTTGTTAATAAACGTTGCCCATAATATGACTAGTTATTATGAGGTAACCTCGGAGGTAACAGTTATAAATATATGTATTTGGTAATCCCCATATTATTTTAAGTTTATGAAATATTCTTACAAAACAAAAAGGTGCGGTTTTTTCTGAATTGTTTGAAAATTATATTTATATAATTAGTTTTAAAAAGTCCTGAATTTTCTTAATTTGATCGTTTTGGATGGCAGTCGGAATATTTTACTTCAGCGAATCAACAGGATTTTCTTCCTAAGAGCAAATAAACATAAAATATTCCAGAACTATACAGGGTGTTCAAAAAATGCACGGCCAAATTTCATGAGGTGATTCCTCATTGAAAAATATGAAAAAAAAGTTCCTATAAACATGGGTCCGAAAATGCATACTTTCCAAGATACAGGGTGTTAAACTTTTTAAATAAAATAGGTTTTTGTAATTATCTTGAATACCCTGTAACCGATTTTCTTGAAATTTTTCAGTGTTATTTCTAGTAATAAGGGCCAAAGTTAGGCCTAATTAAATTAAAGTTATTAAGTCCAGTGGCGTCTCACGGGACATCTTATCGAAAATAACTGTAAAAAAATGTACGCCACTGACTTTTTTGTAACTTTTTATTTTTTTAGAATAATCAACTGAAAATACAACTTTTTATTTCTTGAATTTTTTTGTATCTTGCTTCGTTTTCGAGAAAAAAAACCACTTTATTGCATGTTTTTGGGACGGAATTTTTGAATTTTGACGATTTACTGAGCAAAAACAGTTAAAGATAGAACAAAATTAATTTTACTTTCCTATCTTAACTTTTTAAGGACTATCTAATAACATTAAAAAGTGAAGGTCAACTGAAGATTAAAGAAGGTGAATGTTGAACCTAAATGTTGGACACCCTGTACCTTGGAAAGTATGCATTTTCGGACCCATGTTTATAGGAACTTTTTTCATATTTTTCAATGAGGAATCACCTCCTAAAATTTGGCCGTGTATTTTTCGAACACCCTGTATAAAATGTTTTGCAATACAGGGTAATTCCAAATAACGGGACATCAAAAAGTATATTATTTATGATTATCTTAATAAGTTATGATAAAAAATACATTTAGGATGATGGCATCCATCATTAATAAGTTATTGGCAAAAAGATAACAAAAAGACACGAAAGTGGACAAATGCAGATACTCCCAAGCAGCAAGCTGACGTCTTATTGACGAAAATTGTCGCATATACTTTTTTTCCTACGACCACTTGTAAAAATAGCAAATAGCACACTGATTTCATGCATAGAAAATGCGTTATATCACACTAGTGTTGCAAAGTACTTTACAGCACTAGTGTTGCAAAGTACTTTACAACCCTGGTGTGATACATATTATGATGTCATTCTAAAAACTGCTATTGGTTTTGCAAGTGACAGTAAAAAAACTTTTTATTAACCTTAAACGGTAGAACCCAAATTAGCGAAAATCATCTTATTTTATATTTATTAAAATTTACGAAAAAATAAAAACATAAACAAAAATAGACATAACCACAAAAAACAACTTTCACTGACTGGCACAGTGTTGTCAGGTAAGTAGATCAAATTAAAAATCTCCCTTCTACCTTTGAGCACGTACTTTATAGAGGCAGCCTTGCCGCTTGACCGTTCGACCTAAAGCGCCAGAGAAAAAAAGCCTATAGATCAAATTCCTTCCTCTCTTTCTTCGTGTACTCAAACAACTAGTTAAATCTTTTTTTTAATCCCTAATTAAACCTAAGGCTAATACACACTTTATGAATCCACTTTCCTTTATCCATTCATAAATAGAATCAGACCCTTCCGACGTTGCCAAATGCTTTCCATATTTTGCATGGTAACTGACGTTTGGTAGTCGTTTTTCCTTACTTTAAGGACTTTAGGTTATGCATTTACAATTTTCATATTTTTTATATTTTTTCTTAAAAATATGAGGAAAAACTGTTATTTTTACTTAATTTTACATGTGATGTTCAGTTTCATTAACTCGTTTTACCAATTTTACCCCACCCAGCACCCCTTTTCACTCCCCGGTCCCGTAAGTTTATTTACTGATATTTTTAAAAAAACGGAATATTTTGGATATGCACCACTTACGTTTTATTTAGAAGAGTGTCTAAAATATGTAAGAATCGATAATTTTTAAAAAACACTTATAATAGCAGAAAACCGTATAAAACTATTAGCGTTATTACCTAACAAAACCATACAATTTTTATTAAGTGAGGGCCTTTTTAAATTCCAAAATGATAAAAGTTAGGTTAGGTAGGTTATTTCGATGTAAAAATATTGTCAAAACAGTATAATATAGCAGTGAGGAAAAGTATATATCACACTAGTGTTGCAAAGTAAATATCACCCTAGTGTTGCAAAGTTCTCAATTGTTTTTTATTTTTTCTGAACAGACAAACTTTAATTAATTTATTTTTGGTGAATAATTTGTGGTCGTAGGAAAAATAGTGTACAGTACTCGTGTGAAAATGACTTTCTTACACTCGTGGGTTTGTCGCACTCGGCTAACGCCTCGTGCTACAATATTCCCACTCGTGTGAAATTAGTCATTTTCCACACTTGTAATGTAATATACTATTTTAAAGCTAAAATGATGCGATATTTTATTTGAAAATTAAAATAGGAAAAAACTACTTACTGCATGCAATTTTCTTGCAATGCAAAGTACCATCTCTCGGAACACTGTCCAACTTGGAGATGCAGCCGAAGATATTTCTTTCAAAGCTAAGTGAGATCACCCACCGCAGACCGCTCTCGAATTATTTTTGTCTAATGGGTACGGTTTAGACGATAAAAAGCGAAGATATTGCAGAAACCTAGTAGTTTATTGTCCATTACGCCATCTATCGGTATGTCAAAAAACTATTATATATATATATATATATATATATATATATATATATATAATATTTTTAATAACACGTCTTTAAAACTTTTAATAAAGTTTTAAACAAAATGTTTACAGCTCCTAACAGTCTACTTGAATATCTTGCCTTTTCGACTAGCCATCACCAATTAATCACACAACACACACTTATTAGGTATTGAATACATTTAATTATGTCTATTAAAAACTCTTTTCTTTAAAAAAGAAACTAAAAAGCTAGAAAACCACGTAGAAAACAAATGCACAAAGCGGTCACCTTCGGTCGAAATTAACGTAGCTAATTTTACCATTATTTTATTTTTATTCGCTCCAAAATACATAATAAACATTTTGTTTGACCTAATTTTTATTTGCATGATTTTTAACAATAAAATGTTATGAAAAGGCAATTTCCTTTAAATTATGTAAAAAACATAAAATAATGTTGTTTAGCTGCCATTATAAATAAAACAGATCAAAAAAATTGCTTTAATGTTAGTTAAATACCAATGTTAATAATATGGTTTAAAAAGTATGAATATGCGTTGAAGGTTTGCCTTCAAAAATCCAATATTTATTTGCCTGCAACAAAAACGCGTGTTTTATTTAATCAGGATTGGTATGCCGCCATTTTTGTATGCTTGCCGGCAATTCGCCTACATTTAAAATTTATTGGCAATTAAGTGTTTATTTAGGGTTGACTTTTTAATGCGTATAAGATGTTGGCATAATATTGCCACCAATTGCCAATGCTTTACCATCAATGCCAATATGAAAAATGTATATGGCCGGCAAATAGTGTTTGCTGGGTTGGGTTTGTCCTGTACAACACCCAATCTTATAAAAGTTTTTGCAATTCCCATAGTAAACAATAATCGTAATAGAAGGAGGTACAAGTGAACCGAAAGGTAAATAAATTTAGTCAAAAAACCAAAAAATTATTTAAGATTGAATTTGACCAACATTTTTAACCGACTTCAAAAACAAGGAGGTTCTCAATTCGCCTGTATGTTTTTTGTGTGTATGTTACGCGAAACCATAAAAAATCAAGGCAGGTTCGCGAGAGAAAAAGGTACTAGACCTATTTTTTCTCTCTGTCGTACGTTGTTCGTGCGGCAATCTGCCTCTAGGTAGAAAATATGCCCAATAATAAAGAGGCGCCTTCAGAATCGACAACCTTGGGGCAAAATTAACCTTTTCACCGAACTAAAGAAGTATCAGTGGTGTTTTTAGACCACAGTGAAAATCACAAGCACGTGTAATTTATTAAATGAAAGCGCTAGAGACGGTTATGAAAAACTGCCACAATAGGGGGGTCATGATTAGTTTTGGTTAGTTAAATCTTTTTTTTAATTCGCTCGAACCAGTCAAATTACACGTGCTTGTGCTTTTTACTGTAGTCTGTGTTTTTAGTGTATGTTAATCGATTTAATGATAATAAAAATTAATTACAAAGCGAAACATAAACGGTTAAAAAAATTAAACCGACTTCAAAACAATAATAACTCACTAAAAAGTAAAACATAATAAAAAAACTAAAAAACACGCTTTTATATGCAACCGAACTAAAAATTAGAAAATAATTTTTCATTACAAAGAGTTTGTCACTTCAGAGTAAAAAGCGTGGGGTGCTTAATATATTAAATGTTATAATTATTCTATTTGCCAATATCTATGAGGGAAAAGTTATGAAAAAATAGTAAAATGCACCCCACGCTTTTTACTCTGAAGTGACAAACTCTTTGTAATGAAAAATTATTTTCAAATTTTTAGTTCGGTTGCATATAAAAGCGTGTTTTTTAGTTTTTAAACTATTATTTATTTTTCATTTTTTAGTTCGATATATCAATTAGTTTTTTTAAAAATAAATGCTCCAGTTTATTCACTAAAAATTCCTTCGCCATTTTGTCAAGAGACACAGTCAATTAAAAACTCAGTAAGTTATGCATCAATTGCCCTTGCGCATTCGCCATAATTAAAAATTTATTTATCCTGGCGGTGCTAATCAGGATAACGGGATACTGTTTTTAAATTATTGCATTGTCATCGGTCCTTGATACTTGTGCAAAGTTTCAAAGAAATTGAATCGCTGGAAGTTGGTAAAAATTAGGCTCAAAGATTCCGTTACATAGATAGATAGATAGATAGATAGTTACAACCCAAGTTAATAAAAGCGTGTTAATAAAAAAGAGAAGTCGGGTAATAACATATGTGCTAAACTATCCAATGTTAATAACTAAATAAACAAAAGCCTTTATACTTAAATACGTTCAATTTAATGCATCCAAAACACAATCATGTTCCTTGTCGCGAAAAAATCATCAAACACTCATCCTTTGCTTATGAATGGCCAGGTTTTGCAGAGCGGGGACACATTTAACCTTGTGGGCGTCACATTTGAGAATAACCTTAACTAGCATAAACACATTGTATCTATAGCCACCGCGGCTTCCAAAAAGCTTGGATTTCTTTTCCGAGCCAAAAAGTATTTTTCTCCTTCCAATTTATACACTTTGTGTGTATCCCAAATTCGACCCTATCTGGAATATTGTTCTCATGTCTGGGGAATGGCATCCCCTACAACCCTCAGCATTCTTGATGCCATTCAAAGAAGAGCTGTACGTCTTATTAATGATCCTTGACTTACTCAAAGACTTCCTTCTCTGGCCCATCGTCGAACTGTGGGAGATCTATCGCTCTTCTATAGATACTTTTACGGCTTCTGCTCCGACGAATTATCCAGTATAGTCCCTCCTCTTGCAGCTCCCAACAGAGAAACTCGTGGTGCCGCGCGTATGCATCCCTATACGGTTCAATTGGACAGGCCCCGAACTTCCCATTTCGTTATAGAAGTTATAGAAGGAACAGTTTAAAAATGTAAATTCGGTGCTCTTTGATAAGAAAAAAATCACAAAAAGTTTATAGCAAATAAATCGGCATGCTTGTCTTCGCGGCCGCCTTTGCTATATTTCTTTTATGATATGCCGGTTGATGCAGCTGGTCATCGCACTATGGGATAGAAATAAATTTTTTTGGTCAACATTCTGAAACTCACCAATCTAACTTAAAATGGGGTGCTTTTTACTGGAAAAATATTATAAATTATTACAAATGCTTTTTAGAAACCTAAAACTTATTATATGTTATTATAAATTTACACCCCCTTAACATTATTATTTTTTATTGTACAAAATAAACTAAAATGTCAGCTTGTTTGGTTAATTCGGTAGTATTCTAATCAGTAATCCGATGATTATTATCTCATATGATCTACAGGGTACAACAATAGGTATGATTTTTTTAAATGGAATACCCTGAATATTATATCACCACCAAAAAAATCTTTTAAAATGCTTTAAAAAAATACTACATTTGTTGTGTCTATCTCAATTAGTTTCGGAAATATGACCATCCAAATCTGAAAAATAATTTTTAATTATTCTTAGAAGCGTAATAGAGATACATCTTCCCAACTTTTTTATTTTTTAACGTATAAAATAAATAAAAAACACTGTTTTGTTGGGTAGATTCTGTAGAATTCATATCTTTCATCAGAATGCTTTTATCTTTTAGGATATACAGTGTAGGTCAAAACATATTAAATTTTAAAATGGAAAACCTTGTAAATTATAAAAAAATCTTGTATCTGTCCTTAAACTCAGAAGTAGGAAAAAGTAGAAAGGCAATTGTAAGTACAAAAACTGATAAAGAAAAAGGTAAAAAAATCTTTGACAAAAGTAGCGAGACTTCGCGAAACTGCATCGGAAACACAATAATAGCTCTTATTATTTAAACTCTTTTACTTTTTTTAGTAAACAAGGCTAATAATAAACTAAGTAGATTAAATGTTGTATATCTATGTTTACTTAAAATACATTTTCAAGTTTCTTATTACCCCAATAGAAGTCGTCATATCCTTTTATAATTTTGCGTACATGTAGTTTGGAGTATCTACTTTGAAATACACAGCATGAGCCATTAAAATTGCAAAGTTGCTTTTTGGCCAAAATAATGGATTTCTATCCCATAGTGTATCGGCGCATCGCTGTAAAGGATAGCAGCGCCTTTGTATAAAATAGTCCGATTGCAAGCGGCCTTTTTTTATGTTTTTTGTATTATTTTCAAAGGGTAGCGAATTTGCTCTTTTAAAATGTTCTTACTATACGTTAGTATTTAGGCTTTCAGCCTTCGTGGATTGTCCAAAGATAAAAAAAATAAAATTACCATATTATGTTAATACCCGACTTCTTTTTTTTTCTTCTTTTATTATATTTTACTTTTAAGTAAGTTTTATTTTTTTTTTGTTTATGTTTGTCCAGAGGTGTATTTCCACTTCTAAGTCAGAACTCTAACTCTAGTGTGTGAACTGAAAGAGTAGAGCAGAAGGAGTTCGCTGTGGTATCAGAGACGTACCACCATCCTTATTATTCACCACCCAGTACTGCCTTCCATTAATAGTTTTCTTTGTTACGCCAGCATCCGCTGGTAGCAATGGCGGACTAAAAGTGTATGGTAAGATGGCGGAGGTGTTTTAAACTGTTTAGGCGCATCAAATTTCCCTTGACTGTAATAATTGTTGTTATTATAAACGCTATTATACTTTGTAATAGTTGTAAAATGCTGAGTGTTAATATTCTTGTTGAAGTTGACGTCGTGTTTAGGAAGTTTCTTGCAACAGCTTCCTATTTTGAAGTAGTGTATAAGCCCTTCAATGAGAAATACGATGGTGGATATTACCAAACCGCCACCAACAATGGCGTACGTCATGGACAAATCTGAATTACGCAACCGGCGTTCTTTGCTGCCCAAATTTAATGGACAGATGGTCGTGTCAGGGAGAAACTCTCTTTGTTTGTATTCGGTGATTCCTGATTCGCTAAGATGTTGAATCCTGCAAAAAAAATATGTTTTTTACTAAAATACAGGGTGGCTGTTTATATTTCAACCTATTTTGATCACCAATAAGTTTAGAACAAGTAGCCTTAGTTTTTTAAATTTGTATCATATCTTTGCCCCATTGCTGTGACATTTCATTATCACAAAAACAAAAGGAGCTATTTTCAGATATAGGGCAACTTTGTTATTTTTAATGGGATACAATGTATATTTATTACAATCTCAAAAAATTAATGTCTTTCCTTTAGGAAAATGTAAGAGCTATGGTTAATTAAAAAAATAATGAATTTATTGATATTTAAAAAATTGACTGCATCTCAATTCAAGAGTGTTATTTGACAATAAAAATTTGCTAAGCACAAGATTTCAGAAAAAAATGACTGCAACAAAACTACACCTTATTCCCAAAATAATAGTTGCAGTAAGGCTAGATTACTTTTTTCAAAAAATCGGCCATTTTGTTCTTGTGAAATTTCACAACCAAATGTTGAGGATATGTAAAAAAAAAATATTGTTTTTTTTTGCGAAAATTTACTTTGTTTTTTTTTAATGTCGTTTGCGATCAAAATGTGGTAAAAATACATGGTGGGCCAAACAAGGACGTCTAAAATTTGAGAAGGTGTTATTAAGGACAAATAATGACCAATCGTGACAAAAAGGGGGTAAATTATGTTTAGTTACGAAGATGCCAAAATATATGTCAAAGAGCCATGTTAAATGTTATAAAGTGATTTTATTTTTTTTCTCGAAAATAAGGCAAGATACGAACAAATGTCAAGGGACAAAAATAATTGTTTAATTTGCTGCTTAACGCAAAAAAGAACTGTTTAAAAGTTAATGGCGTATATTCTTTTTGTCAATAATATCAGTGAGTTTGCTCCTAGCGCCGCCACTGGAATTTATAATCATCATCTGGTTAGAGCCAAAGTAGCGTCTTATCATTTTAAAAACTCTGCCAAATTTGAAAAAAATCGACTAACAAATCTGAGATATTATTAAAAAAACAATTATTTTTTAAAAGTTTAACACTTAATAACAATTTCTCAATTTTTGGATTTATCTATTTGGCTCACCCTGTATACTCCTGCCTTTTGAACAGAAACTTTTAATTGACGATTTCTAAGATCAATGAGACCTCTGGTGGTCAACGGCGCAACCTAAGAAAACAGGTGATCGGGACATGTTTAACCATTGAAATGGAAATAAATATATTATTTATTTACTTTGTTATGTTTAACTCACTTTTTGAGCATTGTGCGTGAATAGCTGTGTGTTTTGCTATTATTTTAATCAAAAGTCTTTCTTTTCATTTATATTAATTTTTATGGCATCAGAAGAGCCATTAATATCTAAAATAAAAAGACGTGTTTATAATCGAAATAATATGGTTGGAATTTAAGATTTATTCTCCTTCCACTGTGCACCTACTATCGGAAGTGCAATTAAGGTATGGAAATACTGAGCATAGCGCCAAAAACAGTTCTTCACTCATTCCGAAAACAGTTTTACATGGCGCTTTCTTCACTAATCACCACTAACAAAAAGTCTGTTAAACCATCAAGGGTACTACGCAAACTCACTAATCGAGTTTTAACACACTGAATAAGTATAAATCTATACCAATTCACGGCTGTATTGAAACTTAAACAGTATTTTAAACCGTTTTAATACCCAAAATCCGTAACAGGATTAAAGCTAGCTACCTGCATATTACCTACTTCTTTCGACTTTTTTACGTTTAGCAGCGCCCCCATCGGTAGTTAAAATCGCCAATTAAATAAAAAGGAAGACCTACTCTTGACTTTCAAATTATTTGTTCACCTACTAGAAAAACTGGGATATACAACAGAATTATTAATAAGAGCATTTACGAAAAATATGACTGGATTTGTGGGTAGTATTTTGCAGTAAGAAAAATAGGCCAATGTATTTTCTTTTTAAATAGAGGGTAAGTTTTTATTATTATTCCTTTTTTTGCGTGTGCCCTCCCACTGAAAAGGGTCACGAGCCGCCACTGCCTTTACTTACGTTAAATCAAACAACTCCTTGTATTTAAAGTTCGGTTTAAATGCAAAAGCTCTTGGAAAAACACACACGGAAAATGTGGAAATTACATAAGTGCACCTGTCACTTTCCTCTACATTATTCTTAGTTTTCTGTTTGTAATCTTCGTACATTATTGTCTCCAGTACAGTTTTTTCTCTAATATACATATAGTGTTGATTGGTCACGTATTCTTTCAGGATAACTTCCTCTGAAAAATCAACCTAAAATCAAGTAAGTATTTAAGCAAAAGTATAATAGAACGAGCGTATTTTTTTATTCTTTGTCTTTCAGTGACAATTTCTATTTACAGTTTTGGCGCCCCTCGCATATAAAGGGTGTTATAGAAATAATGTTGTTAACTTGGGTAAAACATTGTAGGTAACTTGAAGTGATTATTCTAAGCAAAAAGTTTATAATAAAAAATTACGTCCGAAATTCAATCGTATTCGAGAAAATTGAGTCGTAAATAATTTGGTATACGCACCATCAATATCCAGGTTTATCAATCACCTATTTAAAACGATGCGATGCACCAAAAAAGAAAAAACACAACATTCTTAAATCACTTAAACTACAGCCTCTTAAACTTATGGGCTTAATTAATAATTAATTATTAATTTTACGAAAAATGTTATTCCTTATAAAAAGTTCTGCATGGTCTATCACGTAAAATGCAATCATCAGATATTATTTTTTGCAGTGGTATACGCGCTATGTCACAAAATAATAAATTTTGCTTAAGATGAAAACAGCCTTATTTGATTATTATTAATAATACCAAAAATTTTTATGGGGAAAAGATGTTTAGGATTAAAAATACGTTTTAAATATGGAAATTAATTCATTTTAAAGAAAGAACTTTTTTAAACATTTTTTCTGGGATAACGAGGGTTTTTATGACTTTTCGCTGTTTTGATACATCTTAAGCTTTCTTTTTATATTACATTTCAAAATATGTATGCACTATTATACAAACTTAAATTGTTACCCTTAACATATAAAAAAAATAAGATTTTTTTTCTTTTTGAAAATAAAAACGTTTGCATATTTAAATGTTATGTTTAATACTAAAAATCTTTTCTTTTTAAAAATTTTCGATAATATGGAAATAAGGGTACTTTCCTCGTGAGCAAAATTAATATTTTTTGACCTATCTCTTATACCACTGCAAAAAATAATATCTGATTGCATTTTAGGTTTTAGACCATGCAAAAACTAAAGAATAACCTTTTTCGTAAAATTAATAATAAAAAAGTTTTACATATGGTGCGAACTTAAGTAGACACGCTGTATAAAGTACTAACATTATTTTGGCTGGCTTTATCACCTTTAGCATTTTTGACCTCATCTTTCCGGCCACCCTGTATATAAATATCAAAATATTTAATTAAAATACTTACGAAGCCCATGATGATGTTTCTTCTTCTTGTAATATTTGTGTATTACATGATTCTGACAATAGCAAGTACCTAAAACCACGAGAAACAGAAAAATAGTCTTTAAATTTAACATTTTATTTTTTTTTTAATTTTTAAATAAAAAATAAAAAACCAAAGGTTTATTCTTTACCACTGGCACGGTAATGTTTTAAGACTAGTTCTTCTCGTACTTTTATTATTTTAGATGACATACTAGACGTAAACTCTTTTTGTTTGCTTTTTAACTTATCATGGTCACTTTTATTTTTGACAACGTAAAGTTAATTGAAACCATATATTCAAAGTATGTTACTTTTTCTTTTAAAAGAAACGGAAATCAGAATGTCATACCTGCGAACGTATTAAAAAGTGAAAGTGAAATATAAATAATAAAGTTGGATCTCTGAGAAATTAAGATTTCGTTTTTTAATTCTTAGTTGGTTTTTGCTAAGCTTTGACCTTAAAAGAAAAAAATCTTTAAAATAGTTAATAGTCGTATAGAGGCAAATATCTCTATCAAATATTGTTTTTCGGGCGAAAAAGTCAAAGGGACCATCTTTATTAAAAAAAAATACTCTTTTGTACAGGGTATTTCAGTTAAGCAGAAAATGGATTATTTTCTGACTTTTCGCGTATTTTTCAGAAATTCACGATAGACAATCGATGTATTTTAGCTCGGAGAATTTAAAAATCGTAACGAAAAATCAGTTGCATGAAAAACAAAAGACAAGCCATAATTGTTGCGTTTTTCAAAAGGAACACCCTATTTATTATTATATTTTTCAATTCTAAGTATTTTTTTAATAATGGTGCTTTATAGGATAAGGTAATTAAGAACAGGGGTTTTCATTTGAAAAAAATTGACTTAAGGTTTTTATTGATATAGTTTTTAATGATTAGTTTTGACCACTCTGTATTTATTAATTGTTAAAATATCCGTACAGTCTACTAAAGTAGTTTTTCTCCGAGGAACCCAACCCCAATTAATATTAAGGGCTTTTGTTTAAAAAAAAAAATGGATATGTAATGGCTTGGCATAAACATAAGTCAAAAACGGTTGAACTTAGTATAGAACACTATACATAACATATATTTAGAATATTTTGCAGAATCTAAAGGACAAATTATATGTAGGGTGTTCCATTTAAAATAAGAAAGTTGACATTTACTTGCGGCGTAACCGAAAGTGGTAGAACAGTCAAAATATTTTAGTCGTATGTCCCCCTGATTTTACAATGTTTCCAAATTTTCAAAATTTTACAAGGCCTACTTTTTGGAAAATCGATCGCAGCATTTTCCGTCGGTACACCCTGTATGTATGTATATTATTTGTGTATCTTGAATCAAACCTGGCTTAAGATATTGTTTTTATATTTTAAGAATTCCAACTCCATTATCCATTAGTATTCCGTATTCTATTTTAAGATGAATCATTATAAGTAATCCCACTCTTACAAGTAAGCCTTTTTGCTTGCCCATGAATGAGCTGTAAATATCCTTCGAATCTCAGTCAATTAATATGGTACTTTTTTCTGGCAGCTGTAGTAATAAAATAGTACAGAAAACCACTCTTTTGCATTCCTCTTAAGTTTATCTGAAAAGTTACTGAACTTACCACTTTGTTCTTTCTTTCCTAAAACGTCTACCGGTAAAATTTAAAGTCTTTCTTCTAATATGTATACTACTTCTTCTATTTTAGTATTGACTGTAGTGATTGGGCCCTATAGGTTCAGTTTGATTGGAGTTAAATAAAAGCCTTAGAACTTTAAACAACTGTATGAAATTTAAACCACTTTTAGGCATATTTAAGATATTTATAAAATACCGACTTTTTAAAAAATTAACGCCCCGTATCTCAGAAATGCAGCTACTCTGGACCTGCTATGTTTAAAGACTTTTTTTTCATAAAATAACAATAGTTACGGATCCCTGGACTATTTTTACCATTAATTACTAACAAGCTAATTTTTCGTGAGTAGCTTGATTTTGACGAGACGACCAACTTTTTTCCTTACAACAATTTTTGTTGGTGGTAGCATACAAGGGTAGCAGGGATTAAATAGGTTTCAAAATCAAAAAACCAGGATGACAAATCTTGCAATTTGTAGAACAATGTGGGTGTTAATTTTTTTATGTTATTTAATTATCGATAAAAAAGGTCAGCGGGTTAGGAGTTATTTTTTACGACATCGTTTACCATATATGTTGGTGGTGGGGGACACTTTTTTTTTGTATCTTTCCGACATCCCACGAAGGCCTATGCCTAAATACCAGAGTAGCGTGGGTGTCGGGTTATTAGATGTTTAACCCATCATTTCCCCTGTTCCGTCGATGTTGTCCAAGCACTGAAACATGCCGTTTGGCATTTCACTGCACCTTTTAGACAACGCGGTAGTGACACCATGGAAATTGATGAAACGTTTGGTAGAACGAATATTTTTTTGGTTTATCAAGATATTTATCTTGAAAATTAACAGAAAGAATGCCTGTTAGTGATACATTTTTGACATTCGTTAAATCAACACATTTAATTCCTGCTACCCCTGTAAGCTACTACCAACGAAAATTGTTGTAAGGAAAAAGTTGAGCGTCTCATCAAAATGAAGCTACTCTCGCAAAATTAGCTTGTTAGTAATGAATGCTAAAAATAGTCCAGGGATCCCTAACTATAAATAATTACTCTTTAAAGTTTCGTACCGTAGTTAGAAGAAGCCGTATATTCTTTTACTTATATTTATTTTAGAAAAAAATCCGTACAACGGATGTGCATGGAATATGCTTGGTATACTTTACGAAAGAATGGATCTGAAAAGCTCATCCAGGGATGCATTTAGAAAAGCATATGCTTTAGCTGATCAAGAACATAAAGACACCGCAAGAATAAATTACGGAAGATTGTTGTATCGGACTGAAAATTACAAAAAAGCTATTGAAATGTTTGGAGAAGTTAAAGAAGCTACATTTAGTAGTGGTGCTGGACTGGCTTTAGCACTATTTAGAGGTAAGCATAATTATTATCGTAACAAAAATAATGTTGTAGTAGTTGAATGGATTTTTTTATTACTACTTTGCTTTTTCTTTCTTTTTAGAAGTTTTTATACCTTTAGTAGCATCTTAAATATTCCCTTTAATTTTACAGGAATTTGTCTTAAAACACTGCTTATACAGGGTATCCGGAAAGAAGAGGTCATAGATAATAGGGGTGATAGATTGAGCCAAAATAATGTTAGTACTTCATATAAAAAAGTTCTATCGCGCTTTTTTATTCAAAGTAAGAATAACCGATGATTATTTTAATTATAACCCTAAAACTGTTGCCACAGTACCAATGATATTTGGGAAACTAAGTAGCCTTATACTAATGCTTTTTTCCATAAGTAAGTCGGGGTTATACGGGGTGAGAGTATTTTTTCATTTTGTGTAAGCATTTTTAACAAAGGTGAAATTTTATTTTGACCATTTGATTCCTTCATCTTTTTTACACAAAAGGTAGACCTTATCTGAGTAGATATCTCGGACAGTTTTACATAAAATTGCATTTTAAATCCAGACATACCAGCATTTTGTGTGTAATAAATCCAATTTTGAAAAAATTATTAAATAATGGTAAAATTATAAAAAACCATCTTTATTTGAATTTTAAAGGTCAAGAAGCTCACAAACACCATTTTTAATAATTTTACCACGCTGGATGCGACTTAAAATGCGATTTTATAAAAACATTCCAATATATCGATTCAGTAGAAAAAAATAAAGAAAACAAACGGTCAAAGCAAAACGTCAAATTTGTTACCTGAGTCAAAAATGCATAAATAAAATTTAAAAAAATCGCCTCACCTCGTATAATTCCGACTTACTGAACATCCGTTTACCTATGAAAAAAATTAATTAGTTGCCCAAATATCATTGCTACTGTTGCAACAGTTTAAAGGTTATTATTAAAATAAGTTTTTTTATTCTAACTTTGAAGGTCAATATCTCTCTAACGAAGCACAATATAACTTTTTATATGAGGTACTAACATTACTTTGGCTTACTCTAACACCCCTATCATTCATGACCTTACTTTTCCAAACACCTTGTATATATTCAATTAATTTTCTTATAATTTTAATGAAATAGTATATTTAAAAAATGAGCATTTGGAATAGTAAACGTTTTTATTTACCATTGGCGTGGAGTGTTTTGCAAGGTAAAAGGTTTTAATTTTTAGGAAACAAATATTTGGACCTCTTTTAAATATTTTTTTAAATTGCATTTAATACATAATACATTTAAATCAGCATCCCCAAAAATCCCTTTACTTTTAAGATATGAGACGCTATTTTTATTTTAAATTCATTTTTGAATTCTTCAAACTTTTTGTGGTACTGACATTTGTTTATCATATTTTGTTTAATGTTGTTGCAGTTTGTATTGTATTTTTTAAAATATTTTGTTTAATTTATAGAAATAGAAAAAATGTCAGTCTACAACTTGTATTTTAGTTGTTGTCATCATGGACTTCGTTAAAAATTCCGCAATGAAGAAAAATATATAAAGTCGGTTTCGTTGTGTCTGCAGTTTCAAGTCTAAATAAACAAGAATTTTCGTGGCTTTAGATAAAATTACTCGGAGCTCTGAGTGTTAACCGTTCTATGTTTTATTTAGATTATTAGACAATAATGCCTAATCTTTTTTCTGAAATTTAATGCCTTGTTTTCAAAGGTTCATATTTCTAGCAGAGCCAGACAGACATAAGTTGAGTAATTTTTTAGCCATTTTGGATCTAGATACCCATCAGCTTGTGTTTCTTAATGTAATTCGCGCTTAGTATTTTATCTCCCCCAACACTGCACTTCATTGATAAATGTTGTGATATGTTAAGGGCACGTAAGTAAGGCTTTTTGGAGAAAATTATAATAAAAAAATTAGCGCTTCATAATTGGAAAATATGAACTAAGGTATTTTTAGGGATTCTCTTCCCAAAATAAAACACTTTTGCCCCACAATACTGCACGCCAATGATAAATACACATGTTTACTCTTCCAAATACCTTATTTTTCTAACATACCACCAATATGTTTACAAAATAATAGTAACTAATAAGAATAATTTGTAACTGAGATAATCTCGTAAAAAGTTATTTCTGTATTCATTCTAAAGATGCAGGATTTCCTATTTCAATATCAAAAATTTCAATTTCCCGTAAAACCAGATGTCATAAAAGCTTATTATTTATGCATTTAACAATAATTTTTCTTTAGTCTACAGCCCTGGCAAGTTTTGTCAATATCGGTAAAAAAATAAAATTTCAACCGGAAAGTATTCTCGTGGGCACCCTGTACACTTTAAATTATTTCTTTTAACCCCGGGTTTCCCAACCTGTGCGTCGCGAAGCCCTAGGGCGTCGCACTGTTGCCCCAGAGGCGTCGCGTGCTGATGCGACAAAAAAAAGGGAAAGAAAAGAACTTTTATTTTGTCAAGTGTGTGTTGATAAGCCAAAAAAGGAAGGGCCTTTTTTGTCTTCAAGTACTTCAAGGGCGTCGTAAGACAATTGGAAGCTTCCAAGGGTGTCACAGTCTAAATAAGTTTGGGAACCCCAAATTTAACCTATTTTTGAGATAAAAATATTTTACTTTCAGTACTGTTCAAATAAAATATCTTTTTTATGATGATTAGAATTTGCGAGTTTAGGTTTATTTTACCAGTTAGGATATAGTTTAGTATATCTAATTAAATATTCCTTATTTGTTAAAGCACTTAACAACATATCTCTCTACACATACGTGATATTAAACATAAAGTTTTAAAATAGTTTAAGTGGTATTTAAGAAAGAATACTTGTTTAAACATTTTTTTTTACTTTGTAATAAGGAAATTTTTAAAGTCAAGTCGCTACGTAGAAACCATAATTCTGCCGTTCAACGGAATAAAACAGTATGTGTATATTATAAGATACACATATGGTGTTTTTCCGTTGGACGGCAGAATTATATTTTTGTTGTTTCACAACCTTTTTTATTATATTGTTCCGAAACACCTCGTATAAAAACACGTGTCTTCGTATTTACACCTTTATTAACAATGGAACGTAACTATGGTTACAATGACAAAATCTTCACTTGTCAATGTCTCGAAGTTTACAGTACAAAAGTCAAATCTATATTAATCGATCGGAGGTTTCCCGTCACCCTTTTATAGTATGGTGGAAGAGTAAAGCATGATCTAGAATTTTGGAGAAATATCGCGAAAATTCCATTGTACAGAATGTCATAAAAATTCTCAATGGATAATTCGGGCGTTTTCGGAAACCTTCGAAAGTGATAAAAGAACTTGAAAAATCTAAGGCACATTATTCAACTAAATTATCAGACTAAATTAAAAGGTCCTAACTTTATACAATTCTATAAACTAAAAACACTTATTTTTAATGTTCGTAACAATATCTTAAATATATTAAAAACAGGAATTAATATAATAAAATTGGTATATCACATTTGGTTTTATTGTTATCCTGTAAAAATATATATGTAAATATGATGATTTCTTGCAGACAGTATAAGAAAACCATTTTTTACGACTTTCTTAAACATTTAGCCTCTAGAATATTTCTTTTTAGTGTCCAACCGTAATCGTCCAAATGTTTTGACTGCATTTGCATTGGAGTATCTCTTTTCTATGGAGAAAATATTCCAAAACTCTAAACGCTCTATTCACTGATAGCTTCAGATTTTCGGGAAAAGGCCGGCTTGATAATTATGAATATTAATTTTTCCTTCGATGGGACGGAAATCTACATTTTTTTCCAGTTTGTTTTCTAATCTCAAAAATGCATTAGGCCTATATTGCCTTCCAACGGCAAAACACCGTATGTGACATTTTTGTAAAAAGTTACTCTTTCACAATTTCGTATTTTGTTAGCTAAAATCTTTGTATTCATGCAAAAAAAATAGGTATTTTCAAAAAAAAACTGCTTAAAAAATTAATTAAAATTTATCGTATTGTTAAAAAGGGCCGTCCTTACAAAGCATAAAGACCGTAAGTATCATTATGCACCGTATGTGTCAACCTTGTTTGAAAACTTTAAGACATAAAAACCGTATGTGTAGCGCATATTTTCACATACGTTTTAAGTGCCTAGTAAAATCCCTTCATTATAATATTCGGTCAAATTTGGTAACGTATGTGTTCACAATTGATGTTTTTCTTGATTAAGTCAGCACAAAATAAAAAACGTGAAGTATAAAAGTGTTATACCGCGTAACAACGAAATTAGTATCCAGTATTTTATTTCCTTCAGTAAAGAGAATACCGATCAAATTTAAAGATGTGTGTATGAGATGCCAGTTTTGAATATAAGAGTTTTTTCTTATTACTTCTGGTTTAACCGGAAATGATAAAAACTTCTATATTTTAAATAAAACACCCTGTTTATTTTTTTATTTATTTAAATTCTACTACTTATTCCTGACCTAAAACCTTTAGTATACCCATAACCTATCCCTTTTATTTTTAGAGAAAACGTAGTTTTAGAAGGTTCGAACGAACACACAATTAAACAGTTTATGGATGTTGTGTCGTCGTCTGGACCTTTTGAAATGCCGTTTTCTCTAAAACTAAAAAGATGGGTTATGGGTATATAATGGGTTTTATATCAGAAATAGCTTAAAAATTTAAATCCTAATAAATATATAGGGTGTTCCCTTAAAATTAGCAGGATTATCATATTTAGAAGTTTAAAGCACTTCCGGTTAAACAGGATGAAGTATTATAATGACCTCTAAAGGTAGAGTGTTTTAAAAAAACTATTTAATGCATTTTAAATTTTTGTGATGTTCATTTGTTTTCCCATAAAATTGTATATTGTGCGATGGTTTGGACATTTTCAAACGCCATTTTTTCTAAAACCAAAAAGTTTAGGTTATGGATATATTTAAGGTTTTATATCAGGAATGACCAGTAAAATTCAAATTCCCAAAAATATACAGGGTGTTTCATTTAAAATATCAAAGTTTATATCACTTCCGGTTAAACCGGAAGATATACACAGTTGCTATTATATTTAAAATTGGTATCCGGTGATACAACATATAATCCCTATATTTGAAAACTATATGGTTGCACCAAAGGCAATAAATTGCCGGATAGTAATTTCGTTGTCACCCGTTATAATAATAAGTTCGAAAAATAACCCATTTAAATTTACCGAATTAAATCATATTTTTCTTTATAAATGTAATATTTGTTTACATTTAAGATGGCCAATATAAGGAATCATTTGCCGCATATGAACAAGCATTACACTGGTTAACAGATGAGAAAACCTCCCAATCAGATCTTTTAGTGGCTTTAGCTTCAATGGCATACAAATTTCAGGGGCCAGATGCTGCAAAAACCCTGTTATTTCAAAGGTATGCTTATAAACATTAAAATGTACTCCTGGACAAAAAACCGGACAAACAAAATTTTTTAACAGATTAAATGATTTTTTGGTCTAGTTGTAGCTCCTTTCATCAAGATTGTTATTTAATTTGGGTATTGCAAAAGTTTTATGGAATTTGGTGTGATACAGAGAAGATGAATTTTGCTCAAATTTTCGAACATCTTTTGGAATAATTTAATGTCAATTTTTTTACCAGTATATGGGATTTGAAAGCCCCACCTTTTCTTAACATTTCCTTTTTTTATTTATATCAGTATTTCTTTTTTAAAAGAAAATACAATTTTTAAAGAAAACAATGCAATTTATTTATAATGGTCGTAGTATACGCTATATTGCGAACATAATGGGGAAAATTAAGATTTGGAATGTAGTATTTTATTAAAGGGCTTTAAAGGATCTTTTTACTGGTGCTATAATCTGCAGGGTTTTTTTTACTTTTTTTTGGTCGTACCCTGTATATCTTAAGGGATAACAAAAATCTGATTAATGTTTGGGAAACTACGAAACCAACTTAACAAATGAACATTTTTATTTATTTTTATCATCAAAAATAAAAAAATTAAGGGAGATGTAAAATTATAACTTGACACCCGATACATAAATTTCATAGTTTTATTTAAAAATGTGTATTTCCTTTTAGAATAGAGAAACTGACATAAATAAAAAAGGAAATGTTAGGAAAAGATGGGGCTTTTAAATCCAATACACAAGTAAAAAATTGTGACGGTAAATTATTCCACAGGGTATTCGAAAATTTGGGCAAAAATCAACATTTGGCTCTCCCTGTATCACACCTAATTCTATAAAACTTTTTGCAATCCCAATAATAAATAATAATCTTGATGGAAGGATCTAAAAGTGGATTAAAAGATAATTAAAATATGTCAAAAACCAAAATTTAAGATAGAAATTGATCAAAGTTTTGTTTGTCCGGTTTTTTGTCCAGGGGTGTATCAGTAATCGTGAATTATTTAATCTTTTAATTTATTGTAGTATTGAGCTTAAACCACCTTCATCATGAAGTTTGTATTCCACGTTTTCTTTGGCGTTACTTCATAATGATTTAAAATTAGCCAAACTAGTTATAAATGAATTAATAAATTTAGATTCAACAATCAGGAAAAGCAAAAAGGAACATTCGGAGTATATTTATCATTACTCTACTTTATTGTCGTTTCTTTATCTTCTTAATGTAAGTAAAAACATTTTATTTATGTTAATTTTTTCTATATCTACTATAAAATGTTAAGTAAATCATTTGTATGTATTCAGTTTTGGTCTAAGATCCGAATAAGAAGCGACCTGTATACAGCTGTTTATCAGATAAAACTATTTTATATAAAATATAGTATTTAAACAAAGGTGCTACAGGGTTGCCTCACAAATTATGGTCTTGTCTATATTTCCATTTAAAAATTAAGCTTAATATATTTGACATAATCTATGAAATGGTAGGTATTTTTTTACTCTACATGACAGTACTAATATATTACTAATTTTTCTTCTTTGCAATTTTATAATTAAAGCCATGGAAAATTGTTTAAATTTAAAATTTTGAAAATTAATTACAATTTATTAGTACATTCTGTATTATTTAAACATACAAATTTTATTAATTAGCCTTAAAATTGTATTAAAAAAGAGTTGTCATTACACAGGGTGTGTCAAAAATTTTGAGATTATTTTTTAATTTAAATATAGCCTCAACCGTAATTTTTACTTCAGGCTTTTCCTTCCGAATATTTTTGTATTTTTATATTTTTTAATGTAATTTTTTTTTTGCTATTTTTAATCACTCTGTAAATAAAAGGACGCTTTTTATTCTAAATTTTAGGATTTTAAACGAACTAAAAATTTTAATGAACAATTTATTTTTCAAAATATTAATAATAAAAAAATCAGATATAGTTAATTCCATCAGTTTACACACTGTATGTACAAATATATTTGTTAATTATCCAACATCGTTTTGTAAAAATATATAGGGTGTTCAAAAGGTTAGGTAAAAAATGATAGGGGTGATAGAGTGAGCCAAAATAATGTTAGTACTTCATATAAAAAAAAGTTTTATCGCGCTTCGTTAGGTGCGACGATTTTTTTCATTTAATGTATGTATTTTTAACACTTGTGACAAATTTGGCCTTCTGCTTTAGCCGTTTAATTTCTTCTTTATATTTGTACCAAAAAGGTATACTTTATTTGAATCGGTATCTTGAACCGTTTTTCATAAAATCGAATTTTAAATCCAGACATACCAGCTCCCGCACTCTGTAATTCGATTGAAAGAAGAAATAGGCAGAAAAGATATTCCCTTTCTATTTCTTGTCTTTACTCTGTATCTTTTTTTCTGAACTACTACTAGTTTTACTAAACTACTTTGTAGTTCATAAATCTTTGGCAGTGAAAAAATAATAGACTACTGAACCTGAAAACATTGGGTTCTTGTGGAAAAAATGCACCTTTTAGAGAAAAAAGCACTTGTTATTATTTAAAATATATTTGTTTTTTTTGCCTACACGTTTCATTTATTTGGCATATTTACTCAGATTTTATTCAGTCCAAGTCCAATGAATTTCCGGATTTTAATAGTTTACCTTTTGTTTAATTAATACAGGGTGATTAAAAATCGATCCACGAAACTTAAGGCGGTGATTCTACTTGACAAAATAAGGGGTAGAGCTTCATATATTTTTTTTCATTGTCATGTGTCATGTCATTTGTTTTTGAGTTACAAGCCGTCAAAGTTCAATTTTTATTTTGTTTTTTCGCCATATTGCATTTATTTTTAACCAATCCAGTTGATATTTAGCACACAAATCGAGCTTTGCAGATTCTAAAACTTTTAAGACAAAAGTACTTTTTAAATACCACCAGAGGGCACTTTACCTAAAACTTAAAATTTATTTACATCATAACTTTTTATTTTGACAGATATCGCAAAGCTTTATGGACAATCAAAACCCTAAAAAATATGGTACTCTTCATTAAAGTCGATAAACCTCACCGTTTAGGCACCAATAGACATCAAAGTTTTCATTAATTTCAGTCAAAATTACCTACATACATACAGGGTGTCCAGTAACTCAACCGACAAACTTAACCAAACGATTCTACAACAAAAAATAAGAAAAAAACTTCCATATAAACATATGTCCTAAACGTCTTAGGTTTTGAACTACGGGGTGTTGAAAATTAAAAAAAAGAAAAAATTATTTTTAATTTTCTGTTGTAGAATCGCCCGTAAAGTTTGTCGGTTGAGTTACTGGACACCCTGTATGTATGTAGGTAATTTGATTGAAATTAATAAAAACTTTGATGTCTATTGGTGCCTAAACGGTGAGGTTTATCGACTTTAATGAAGCCTACCTTATTTTATAGGGTTTTGATTGTCTATAAAGCTTTGCGATATCTGTCAAAATAAAAAAGTTATGATGTAAATAAATTTTAAGTTTTAGGTAGAGTGCCCTCTGGCGGTATTTAAAAAAGTAGTTTTGTCTTAACATTTTAGAATCTGCAAAGCTCGATTTGTGTGCCAAATATCAACTGGATTGGTTAAAAAAATAAATGCAATATGGCAAAAATCGAAATAAAAATTAACTGACGGCTTATAACTCGAAACGAATGACATTTGAAAAAATATATAAAGCTCTACCCTTATTTTGTCACGTAGAATCAACCTTAAGTTTCGTGATCGATTTTTGAATCACCCTGTATAATATAATATAATATTATTTATCTCTTAACAGCAAAAGTAAATTAAGTGGTGTTTTAGATTGCATGGATTTAGTGAAAAAATTAATTAGTTAGCTCAAACCTCGTCTAAATGTTAAAGTTTAAACAAAATACAATATAACAACATAACATAAACGAATATAATATTTCCACAAAACACTAAATTAAAATTTGTTTATTATTGCAATCACAATGTCGTCAATGTTTCCGCAAACACCCGCTTATAAAAGAATGTAAACAAGCGTCCACCAGGTAAGAAGAGCGAGATCACTTTATACAAAACGCCATTCAATAGAACAGGATAAATGACAAGAAAGATCCAAATCGCCTTTCTATTTCCAGGCGTTCGTGTTGTCCATTCGTGAGTGCGAAACGAGCCAAAAGACTTTACGGAGTTCGAAATAGACAGAAAATAGAAAAATATAGAAGAAATTTCTTTCTTGCTAGATACGGAGTACGGGCTCAGCATTTTGTATTTAATAAAAAATTCAATTTTTTATTGAATTTATTAAAATGTTGGAACATTATTAAAAACGGTGTTTGTGAGCCCCTTAAACTTTAAAATACAGTTAAAAATTGTCTTACGAATTTTACTATATTTTAAAAATTTTCTTAAAAAAATTGATTGATTGATTTTTTATTACTTACAAAATGCTGGTATATCTGAACTTGAAATGCGATGTTATGCAAAACGGTCCAAGATATCGATTTAAATAAACTAAACCTGTACAAAAATAATAAAGGAATTAAACGGTAAAAGCAAAATTTCAAATTTCTTATCTTAAAAATGCATACATTAAATGAAAATAAATCGTCGTACCCTGTATAATTCCGACTTAGTGAACATCCGTTTACCTATTGTAATAGAAGCACTACTATGAGGTTATTTAGTAGCCCTAATATCATTGATACTGTAACAATAGTTCAAAAGTTATGATTAAAATAAGTTTTTTATACCAACTTTTTATATGAAGTACTAACATTATTTTGGCTCACTCTATTACCCCTATCATTTTTGACCTTACCTTTTCGGACACCCTGTATATACAACGTGTCTACTTAAGTTCGCACCATATGGAAAACTTTTTTATTATTAATTTTAGAAAAAACAGTTATTTCTTAAGCAGTGTTCTTACTTAACAACTTGTTACAAAAACATGTTGCTGATACATATTTCTATAACTTGTTGACAATGAAATAAGACGATAATTACTTGTTGCTTTTTTATAAAATTATAAAAACATGTTAGATAATATTGTTGATAACAGTGTCGGGTAGCAAGTAAGAACGCGACAGTTCTGCGTGGTTTTAGACCTAAAATGCAATCATCATATAATAATTTTTTGCAGTGGTATACGCGGTATGTCAAAAAATTGAATGAATTTTGCTTAAGAGCTGCTTATTTTTCATAATAACGACTTTTCGCTGTTTTGATAGTTCGTAAGCTTTTTTACATATTACATTTTAAAATAAGTATGCACTAATGTACAAACTTAAATTTTCACACTTAACGTATAAAAAAATTGATAAAAAGTTGTTCTTGAAAATTAACGAGTTCGCATATTTGAATGTTATTTTTAATCCTAAACATCTTTTTTCAAATTTTTGATATTATAAAAAAATAAGGTACTTTCCTCCTGAGCGAAAAATTTATATTTTTGACATTATACTGCAATTAATTAATATCTGATGATTGCATTTTAGATGTCAGACTATGCAGAACTTTTTATAAGGAATAACATGCAGAACTTATATAAAGAAAAACTTTTTTCGTAAAATTAATAATAAAAAAGTTTTCCATATGGTGCGAACTTAAGTAGACACGCTGTATATTGCAAAACTATAAATTATATTTTTATTTATTTTTAAGGTTAAATATTGTATGTTTGGTGTTATTAATACTTATCCCAATTTTAACAGAAAAAAGTAATTTTAGGTTCTAAAAATAATTTGTATATTTTAGAATGATACAAAGCAAGCTGTGGTTGGACTTAGTAAATTGGTTCATAAGTATCCTGACGAAGCCTCCACATGGATGACTCTATCACAGTTGTTATTTAGATTACAAAAAAATAGACCACGGTTGGAGGCAGCTGCAAAGATGTGCAAATATTGCTATGAAACTGGGACAAAAATTATGGATGTTTCTAAAGTAAGTGAAAAAATATTTATATTAAATGGCAATAAGAAATAATGAAGATTCAATGTACGCAAAACCTACTATAAAATTAAAATTATATTTACAAGTTTTTTGGTTTCTTGGACCTTAAAATCTATTTTTGGTAGGATTATCTTGGGGTTTTAGGTCCACTGGTAGAAAAGAAGTGTTTTTTTTTAATTTATTAAATTTTTATTATTATGACGTTACGGTCATGATATGTTTTCTTGACATTCCTCAGATACTACAAAGGGGATTAGACATATTTTAAAAACTTAGTCCTCTATTATAACATTATATTTATTCACTTACCAATAATTAAAGGGCTTGGCGAAAGAGGGTAACAAGCCACATTCTCATTTCTGAGTTATTTTAACTTTAATATTTTAAATAAATCCCGAAATCGTAATAATTAGGCTTTACAAAATTGATTTTGTAGTAGTATATTTATACAAAAATGTATTAAAAAGTGAAAACAAAATAAAAAAATAGTATAGGTAACAAAAAAACTAATTAAGTTTTTAATTCCGAGATTTCGTAAATTGTGGCTGGTTACCTTCTTTCTCCAAGCCCTTCAATTAAGACAAACAGTCTAGTCAAAAAAATATAAATACTGAAAACAGAAATATGCAGCACAACTATTTTAAAATATAATTTAGTATACACATAATTAAAAAATATATTGCTGCACATGCGGACTTTACATAAATACTGACAAGAAGGATTGGAAGGGGTACAGAAAGAATGTTATAATATTTTTCATTGTTTTTTTCTTAGGAATTCGATACAATTACATTTCTTTTTACTAATTCTTTCTTTTGTTGGTAAAAATAAGGTTTTTTAAAATAAATTAATGGTATTATTTTATAATGCTGTGGTAAATTTTAGTAAGATATTTGACATCAGATTTATAATTAATACAGTTTTTGTTTTTTTATCCTTTGTATATTTTTAGGTATTGTGTCTAGCAGCGTTATCATTTTATATGATTGGAGATCCTAGACAAGCTTCTTTGTTTGCTCAAAAAGCGATTCATTATTGTCCTGATTTACCTGATGGTTGGGTTACGCTAGTGCCGTTACTAATTAAATCTAACAAGAAAATTTTAACACATAGTTTTATTCAAAGTCTACAAAACTTTTTATTGATATTGAGTGTAACAAAGATATTTTAAAGTGGTCAAAAAATATATTTTCGGTATTGCCGACGTCTAATTATTTTGTTAGTAATTTGTATTTAATATTATTGTCAATAAAAGTAACAATTCGATAACATTTTTTACTTCCATCCTTTTTTGATATTATATTTATCAAATATAATGGTAAGTAGTAAATATTTAACAGTGCAAGCTTTAAAAAATAATTTAATACAACTAATTAGTAACATAACGTCAAACGCGAACAAGGTTTTTTAGCAACATAAAGTAAATTGAAGATTCTATAATACAGTTTAACACCTTTACGGTAGTATTGTAAAGAGATGTTCTTAAAATGTGCTTTTTTAACAATTATGATTTTACTTACATGTGGAGCGTCAGCCCAGGATTGTAGGTTTTACGGTCAATCAGTGAGTAAATAACATTAAAAAATATGAAATATGTTCCATTACCTAAAACTTTTTCAGTGTTCGGACGACTATTCCTGTTGTGGTGGGTGCTGCTTAAAGGGAATATGCAAAGACAGTAAGTATTCTTTCTAATCTTTTTTAATATACGTTTTTTAAAGAAATATAACGCAGAGATAAAAATTTGCCCTAAACATATACAGGGTGTCCGGAAAGGTAAGGTCAAAAATAATAGAGATAATAGAGTGAACCAAAATAATGTTAGTACCTTATATAAAAAAGTTCTATCGCGCTTCAAAGTTGGTATAAAAAAACTTATTTTTATTATAACTTTTGAACTGTTACCACAGTATTAATGATATTTGGGCTACTAGATAACCTCAAAGTTATGCTTCTTGTGGTAGGTAAACGGTTGTTCAGTAAGTCAGAATTACATGCGACGATTTTTTTTTTTTATTTAATGTATGCATTTTTAACAGTGGTGACAAATTCGACATTTTGCTTTGATCGCTTACTTTCTTCATCATTTTTGTACAAAAAGGTATTTCTTATTTGAATCGATATCTTGACCGTTTGTCATAAAATCGTATTTTAAGTCCAGACATAGCAGCATTATTTGTTAGTAATATTCAATATTTAATTGTTTCCATAGAATTTTTAAAATATGGTAAAATTCCTAAAAACAATTTTTAACTTTGTTAAGTTTAAGGGGCTCACAAACACCATTTCTAATAATTTTATCATCAAAATGAAATTTTTTATTACCTACAAAATGCTGGTATGTCTGGATTTAAAATGCGATTTTATAAAAAACGATCCAAGATATCAATTCAAATGAAGTATACCTTTTTGTACAAAAATGATGAAGGAATTAAACGGTCAAAGCAAAATGTCTAATTTGTCACCGGTAGATTACACAACGCAATACATTAAATGAAAAAAAATCGTTGCACCCTGTATATTTTCGACTTACTGAACAGCCGTTTCCTTATTAAAAGAACCATTATTATAAGGATATTTAGTAGCACAAATATCATTGATACTGTGGCAACAATTCAAAGGTTATAATTAAAATAAGTTTTTATACCAACTTTGAAGGTCAATATCTCCCTAGCAAAGCGCGATAGAACTTTTTTTTTACATGAAGTACTAACATTATTTTGGTTCACTCTATCACCCTTATCATTTTAACCTTACCTTTCCGGACATCCTGTATTTTAATTATTTTACAAATGCTTTTGTTAAGTTATTGAATAAAGGTATTGTTATAAAGTACCTTCATTGTTAATTTTTAAAGGGGTTAACTTAAATTTAATAGTTTACAATCATTTTATTACCTAATTTATCAAACAAGTTTTGCTTTATTTAAAAAAGTAATCGTAAAAAGAAACCACAATGTAATCAAATTATTATCCACTAAGCTTTTAAGAGCACAAATGGGTTATTTTGTTATTAAATTATTTAAAAAGTCTTTCAAAAATGTAGTGGGTGTCAAGTTATAAATTTACACCCCCTTTAATTTTTCTATTTCTTATCGTACAAAACAAGGTACCTATCAGTTTATTAGGTTAATTTTGTAGTTTTCGAATCACCAATCTGATTTTTAATATCTTTTAGGAAATACAGGGTACGACAAAAGTATAATTTTGCAACATCCTATATAATGTAAGGATATTTAAAGGGTTCCCACACTTTATCTCTTGAATGGGACAATATTGAGGTAGGGTAAATTTGTAAAGGTAAAGGGTAATACTTAAACTACTCTTTTACATAAAAATAAATTCGGTCGTGTAACCTAGTGCCAACGGGGCACTAGTAGCTTTTTTAATAGAAAGAGGGGTCACGTAGCACCTTATTTTAGGACCTTTCGTTTTTCTACTTATCACCGTTTTATTTTTAAAAATCGACCCAGTCGTTCTAGAGGAGCTACAAGCGTTTGAAGTTTAGCTCCTATTTGTACATGTACATACATTGCGGTTTTCAAAAGTTCTCTCCCCGTTAACTTTTAAATGGGTCAAGATATCGAGATCGGGTAAATTTGTGTGAAATAATGTCACAGCTACTTTTGGCATTAAAAAAATTTTGGTCACGTGGTCTCGTGTCAAGGGGGCACTAGCAACCTTTTTATTTAAATAGAAATGGGGGTCATGTAGCAACTCGTTTTAAAGGCCCTTGGATTCCCTAATTAACCTTGTTTTTAAAAATCGGCCCAACAGTTCTAGACTTGCAAGCCAGTTTCACTGTTTTTGTGGTATTTAAGCCAAATTTTAAACGGTTCTACTTCATGACTCTCCTTTCTATTTAAAAAATAAAGTACTAGCGCCCTCTTGGCACTAGGCCACGTGAGCGAAATTATTTTTATTTCAAAGAGTAGTTTAAGTGACACCCTTGCACCCAAATTTTACCCGATCTTGATATCTTGTCCCATTCAAAAGATAGAAAGTAGGGGGAACTATTTTAATATCCTTACTGTATTATTTCACCATTTAAAAGATGTTTTAAAACCACATCTTATATATCTATCTCAATTTCGAAAATATTGTCATCCAAATATGAAAAATAATTTTTAGCTTTTTAGTTTTTTAACGTATAAAAGAAATAAAAACACCATTTTGTTGGGTCAATTATGTGGTATCCGTACCTTTCACCAAAATGCTTTAATCTTCTAAGATAGGGTAGGACAAAAAGTAATAATTCTTTAAAAATGAAACACCCTGTATATTGAAACACCACTACCACCACCATTTAAAGAACGTTACATAAATACCAGATTTAAGATGTCTATCTTAAACTGTTTTGAAAATATGGCCAATTAAAAACTATTAGCAATTATAACTTTTCAAAATAAATTAAAACATATTTAAAAAAATTATACCTATTTGTGATTTATGTCAACATTTGATCACTAGTTTATCTCTATTTTAACAAAAATAAAACTCAATTCAAGCTGTTAAAAAACATTTAATTAAATAATATGTAATTTCTCGTGGACAAAATTTTAGCAACTTTTGAAATAAATAAAAAAATATTCCTATATAAGTAAAATACAAATAAAATTATTATAAAATCTTAATATTTAGTGTAATATCCCTTTTGTTTCATAACCTCTTGACATCTTGGCATAGATTCCAGCAAATTTGTAATATATTGTTCATCTATCGCATTCCAGGCATTTTGAAGCGCCTCGAAAAGTGGTAAAAAAAACAAAAAGTGATTAAATAATATTTTCCATGGCTTCTTGACTTAAAATAAACCGTTTTAGCTTTATCATGGCACTCTAGATTAAAATTAGAAAAAAAAGAAAATTGACAGTAGAAATGTCAAAAAATAACAGGTGTGGTGTCATTGTATTTAGGATGTCGTATTCTATCGAAATAAGATAAAATATACCGGTGTTGCCATTAAAAATTTTAAAGTAGCAGTCATTTACGATTGAACCGGAAGTAACATAAAACAAGTGAATAGATCAATCAATCCACAATTATGCCAAATAACGATATACCAATACCAATTCTTATTTTTTTATCTTAAAAGGTAAAAGGTAAGTTATAGGGGGAACCACCTGTGAGAAACACCCGGTATACCCACCGAAACGTTAAACAAATAAAGATAATGGAGGTCCAAGGAAGAAGTATTGAAGCTCCTATTATACGACTAGTTTGGGATCATGCGCAACACTTTTTAAAAAAACAATAAAATTTTCTGAAAAATTTCAAATAAAAAAGTTCCAGATTTGTTGCACAGTTAATAGGCTACATTTTATATGGAATGTAACATTTCACTTTTACAATGTTTTTTTTTAAATGTTTTTAGCATATATGGATTGTAAAACAAATTCTATTGAAGATCCATGTATGGACCGGTATTGCCCCGAAGACCAAGTTTGTTTTACCTATCAGCCTCCGGGATGCAAAGGTTGTGGTCCATTGGTTGAATGTCGTGTGGTGCCTGTACCAAAAGGACATGAGAAAAATAAAAACACACACGCATTATCATTTACGAAACTCTTCGGGTTCGATGGTGTTTACTATGGAATCTTTAAATTTCTGTGTACTTCTAGTCATTGTATTTGTTTTGTAATACTGAATCTAGAGTCTACAGTATATTTTGTTTTAAAGTAATTTATATTATTTCAAAGAAGCCAAAAGTTCCTAAGTTATGATTTAAAAAGTAATTTACATTAAATTTAATAATTAACTTGCTTAGGATTTTAATTTTACAAGAAAAAAACCTGTTTTAAAGCAGTGTTTCACAACCTGTAGGTGGTTCGTAAATAATATTCTAGTAATTTTTAAAATTACGTTCAAAAATGTATTAATTGCACGCAGAATCACATTTATATAACAACGTATTTTATTATTTCTAGCCAATAATTAAAAGTAGTGGTCTTAATCAGTGCTGCCAGAACGTGGGTACATCGTATTCTTTCCCTATAGCATCGCCAACTTACTCTTTGGCATCGCGCCCCCATCCCACACAGCTGGCAAATCAAGGGGAAATTATTCCGCTGCCAAGCAGCGCAAGACTCAACACACACAAGTTGTGTGCCGACATGCTTCGCTACCATTCGCGACGCTGTGGGGGATGCAGAAAAAGGTTACGATTTACCCACGTTCTGGTAGTAGTGGTCTTATTAGGGGTTGTCCGGTAATTCCACCGACAAACTGGCAATTGTACAATAAAAAATAAGAAAACAAACTTCCTATTAACATAATCTATGTCGTTAACAACTTGGTTTTTGAACTACGGGTGTTACATTTTATAAAAACTTTAATATCAATTTAAATATTTTGGAATTTATTTGAGAAACGTCTCCTATTCATCAAAGAATAAAAGGAGCATTGTTTGACATACCCTACTATGGCAACAAATTTGATTTTTTAACCTTTTTTTATTCAATGTACGGTTTTTACGTAAATAATTACTAACCATTTCTTGGCATGATGTTCTAATTCTACAGTAATCAATATCATCTTTATTATTTATTTTTAGGTGAAAAATTATTTGTTTAGAAAAAATTGGTCAATAAATCAATGTTGCAACTTTAATTTTAAGATAAGGTTTTCTAAAGCAAACTAATTGATAAGCCGTACTTTTAACATGTCCACTCTATACTAAATACCGTAGAATCGGAGAGCGATATGACCATGCTGAGAAATTACTTGTATTTATTTACATGAAAAAAATCCAAACCAAGCGGAAATCCAAATAACATTTTTATTTTAAGAAAATGCAGTGGCGTAAAATATTTTTTCCTAAAAATATTTACCACAAACTTCTTAGGGGCGACACTGGTAATTTTTTTTTGTATGTCAAATATAATCTTCTAATGAATATGACATGTTTTCTAAATATTTTTAAAATGTCAAAACCGTTATAGAAGTGATTATTAAAAATTATATTTTTAACCCCCTCTTAGTTAAAAATACTAAGATGTTTAAAGCCTCCCTCAGACGGACAATATTATTGAAGCAATATTGATATTGATTAATAATATTGAACGTGTAAGAGGATTATTGAAACAATAATACAATAAAAAATTTAAAACAAGTAAATAAAAAACTAAAAATAGACGTTTCGGTGGCAAATCTGCCACCGTTTTAAGATACAATTAAATTAAAATAAAATTAAAATTAACTATTATTTAGGTTTAAAATATATTTTTTTAGCTTTTTGTTAAGGAAATTCTAAAATCCTTCGACATTAAATGTCAAATATAAAACGTCGATTTTTAGTTTTTTATTTACTTGTTTTAATTTTTTATTTTTTATTTTTTAATTTTTAATCTAACTTGGCGTGTACCCAAAAAATAACATCTATTAAAAAGGTGTTTATATTATTAACCCGTATGCAAGGTATTTTTAAATCATGCAAAAAAAGCTTCAATTACGCGAAAAGCCTGTTTTTGGTTAGCCCTTTGTCCATACGGTGCGTTGCCTGCTTCTTTTATTTTTATTTACGATCCAAACAGATGCAATTAAAAGCGGTAGAACCATCTTTTCGAGAGTATAATTAAAATTGACAGTTTTTGATTGATTGAATCAATATTATTGACATGTACCATTCGTTCGTCAGTATAATGCATCAATAATATTGCTTCAATAATATTGACCGAGAGTTACTGGACACCCTGTAAAAAATAAATAAAAAGATGTGCTAGCTAATGATTTATTTAATTTTAAAACCCAAAATTTAGGACGGATGCTTATCTAGTCAAAAATTATTCACAATTAAACAAATTTAGTTTATACCTCCTATCCGGAAAACGAAAAATGTAAAAGGTGTTCATGGTCACCTGCGAATTGTTAGGAGAAAGATTGCTTTTTAGAATGTATACCGATAAAAAGAACCTTGTACAAAGTAATATAAAATCTTTTTGATATTTAAGTACCAAAACATGCAATTATTGCATTTTATGGGAGGTTTAGACAAGATGGCAGTGACGTATTAATAAAGAACTTCTTGGTAATGTCATCTAAAAACCTATAGTTTATTATAAAATCTGCAAGAACTATTGGAAAAGGTCTAAGATGAAATTATTCAAATATAAAATGGCAGTTATTGAAAATTATACTCTTTTTTACGAATGTGTGTTTGATATATTTTGCTAATAAATAAATGCACATTATGATTTGAAAAAATATTTTAATTTCCTATATGTAAAGAAACATGCATATATGTTTTTTTATTTATATTTTAATACCTTTGGTTACAAACAAAAAAAAACAAAGCCCCATAAGTTCAATTAAATATTTTTTTGTTCAGTGGTCTGTACTTAACCAAAGGTTAGGTACTATTTTAAAGTATATATTAATCGTTAATATTAATATTATATAGACATATTTGTATTTTTGTACGATATTCTGGATTGTAAAGTAATAAAAAATAATAACTAAATAACTTAAAATATATTTCAAATCTACAAATAATGTAGCACAATACAGGTCGTCCCACCGGAAACTGCCGCGATCGATTTCTCGAAAAGTACGCTTTGGAAAATTTTGAAAATTTGGTTACATTATAAAGTCAGTGGACATAATACTAAAATATTTTGACCACTTCCGGTTATACCGGAAGTTGATGTCAACTTCCTTATTTTAAATGGAACACCCTATATATTATTTATTTTTTAGATTCTGCTTGAAATTTTAAACATAATTTATGTATAATGTTCTATACCTAAGTCCAACCGTTTTTGACTTATTTTAAATTTTATGTCAAAAATAACGTTTGCAAGCCATTACATAACCATCAATTTCTTCTATACAAAAGCCTTTAATATGAGTTGGGGTTGGGTTCCTTGAAAAAAAAAAAGAACTTCTTTAGTAGACTGTATCAATATTTTCACAATTAATGAATACAGAGTGGCCAAAAATATTCGTTAAAAAATTATTACGACAAAAATCTTAAAAGTCAATTTTTCAGAGTGGAACTCCTATCTTATATTACCCTATCCTATTAGGTATTAAAAATAAAGGTAAGTTGGTGTATGGATGTCTTTTTCAAAATTTATAGTTTTCGAAATATTAACGATTTAATATTTATCTATTCTAATAATGCATTTAAGAACGGGTAGGTACGGGGTACGGGTTAGTTGGTTGTGACGCCGCATTTTGTCGTCAAGGCCGACTAGAAGCGAAACTAAGCCGCACTTAAAGGCATTGTTAGTATAGATAATATTAATTGTTAACATTTCGAAAATTATAAATTTTTGGAAAATACATCCTTTTACAATCTTATCCTTATTTTTGATGCTTAATAAGATAAGGTAAAAAAAAGGGGTTTTCATTAAAAAAAGGGGTTTTCATTTTTTAAAAAATGTCTTTTAAGGTTTTTGTCGTTATAGATTTTAACGATTATTTTTGACCACTCTGTATTTATTAATTGTTAAAATATTAATGCAGTCTACTAAAATAGTTCTTTATCATACCCATATTACAGGCTTTTGTTTAGAAGAAATTAATGGTTATGTAACGGCTTGCAAACGTCATTTTTGACATAAAATTTAAAATAAGTCAAAAACGGTTGGACTTAGGTATTGAACATTATACATTAATTATGTTAGGAATTTTACGCAGAATTAAAAAATAAATATTATATAGGGTGTTCCATTTAAAATAGGGAAGTTAACATCAACTTCCGGTATAACCGGAAGTGATAGAGCTATCAAAATATTTTAGTTGCGACATACAACTGACTTTATAATATAGCCGAATTTTAAAAAATGTTCAAAGCGTACTTTTCGAGAAATCAATCGCAGCAGTTCCCGGTGGAACACCCTGTATAAGAAAGAAAACATTTTTAGTAGTAACAGCTTCATAAAGAGGTTAAAAAAATCAAAATACACTCACTTTAAAAAGACTTGCACGCCCTTATTATCCTTATTCTGTTAAATGTTTTAAACGTTTTCAAATCCCAGTGTTAATTTTAGTAAAAACATGAAATAAAATATAATAAAAAACGTTTATTTAAATACTTTTATTTGTAATAACAAGTATTCTTATAAAATTAAGTAAACTGAAATATTAACACTTTTAGTACCTGCGAAAGTCGATATTACTATTTCAAGCCGTTTATAATACCGCTAAAAATCACGATTTCGCATTTTCATTATTAAACTAAAAACAATGTAAACCAAATAACCATGAATTGAAGATATGTTCTGTAGTAATAAAAACAAATATAAAATAAACCATGTTATATTGTAATGCGTTTATTGTAAATAATTTCTATTATTCCTTAAGGTTTTCTATGGTTGAATAATATAATTAAAACAAATTACATGAACACATGAACAACATGAACATTTATTAATAAATTTTCTTATTGTCATACACCTTTTAAACCAATAAATAGTAAATTACGCTCCTTCCTATTTTAATAATAGGCATATCTTTGTATATCATTAGATTCTATCTACAAATATTACAAGCGAATTTTTCGTAAGTAGCTTCATTTTGACGAGACGACCAACTTTTTCCCTACAACAATTTTCGTTGGTGGTAGCATACAGGGGTAGCAGAAATTAAATATGTTGATTTGATAAATATCAAAAAACCAGGATGACGTACCTCGAAATTTGTAGGATAATGTGGGTGTTAAATTATATAAATATTATTTAATAAACACAAAAAAATCAGCTGGTTAGCAATGATTTTTCACGACATTGTTAACCCTACATGTTGGTGGACACTTTGATGAAACCTTACATTTTGTAGGATAAATATTTTTCGGTACTATTTAGATAAGTATCTTAAAAACTAACGGAGAAAATCCATGTTTGTAATAAATTTTTATTATCTGTCAAATTAACACATTTAATTCGTGCTACCCCTGTAAGTTACCACCAACGAAAATTGTTGTAAGGAAAAAAAGTTGGGCGTCTCGTCAAAATGAAGCTACTACTAAAATTAGCTTGTTAGTCATGACTTGGAAAAATGGTCCAGGGATCCCTAACTAATAAAATTACTATTAGGTACAAAACCATATACATACATCGTGTCCAAGATAAGGAGGACCAGTATGGGCATTATGTGCCTAATAATATGCGGTTTACAAAGTTTTAAAATTCCGAGTATTTCTGGAGATATCCGGAAAAAAAACCGAAAAATTAGGAATTTGTTTAATTTTTTCCTTGCCCTATTTAAAATAGAACTTTAAAATAAATTGCACTTTTGCATTGCCACTTTTTCTGCTCTATCCAACGGTGGTATTTTATTTGAACTGCAATGGTGTCGTTTTCGTAAGACCATCCTTAACTTTATTTTTTTAATACGGTCATAATATTCTAATAATAAAATTTAAAAACCGATTTTAATACAAACTCAATGATGTATCACACATTGAGGTTTAATCCTAATATGAACCTGTTTTTTAGAAATATTACTGTTACATCTTAAATTAATAAATTACTTTATTAAACGAAGCAGAACTTAACGAAAACTTCCTAACATAACTAACTAATATCTTAATAAATACGGTCCTAATATTTTATTATCGAAATTTTAAAGCCAATTTTATTTTAAATTTACATTATGGTTTAACTGTAATATAGACCTGTGTTTCTCAGAATTCGGTAAAAATAGCAAGCTCTACATTTTAAACTAATACATTAATTAAAAAAATAAAAACTTAAAATGGCAAAAATAATAAATGATTTAATTAAACAATAACAATTTTTATACCGAACTTGTTTTAGCTTTTGTCTATTCAGGTAAATCTAACAACAAGCAAAATATTTGATAATTTTTAATTATTTATCTAAAAATATCAAAAAGCATTAAAACAAATAATTAAATTACCACACCATCATACCGTCAATGTTAAGAAAAACAAATTATCCACTATCAACTTAATTATTTGATTTGAGGCTTTTCTAATATTTTAGAAAAATTACAGTTAAACATTATCAACATGTTTTACTTGTAGTTAGATTTACCCGAATAGACAAAAGCTAAAACAAGTTCGGTATAAAAATTGTTAGTGTTTAATTAAATAATTTATTCATTTATTATTTGTTCCTTTTAAGGTTATTTTCTTTTTACTAACCTAATATATTAGTTTAAAATGTAGATCCTACTATTTTTACCGAATTTTGAAAAGTACAGGTCATTATTACGGGTAAACCATAATGTTTATTTGAAAGAAAATTGGATTTGAAATTTTGATATTAAAATATTAGGACCCTATTTAAAAAATCTAAGTTAGTGAAGGTAGGGGTTTTTGTTAAGTTCTGCTTGTTTTATTAAAGCAATTAACTTAAAATGTAGAGTTAATTATTTTTAATACATTTTTAAAAATACAGGTCCGTATTATGATTAAACCTTAATGTGTGATACACCATTGAATTTGTATAAAAATCGGCTAAATTTTGATATTAGAATATTAGAAACGTATTAAAAAAAAAAGTTGATGATGGTCCTACAAAAACGAAATTCAAGGTTACCACGACAACTACTTTAGCCGCGACACCTTAAGGTAGTTGTCGTGGTAAGCTTGGAATACTCCAGGCCGATTGGTGCTGTTTATATGGAGACTATATTCTACAGAAAAAGTGCAAAGATTTTTGGGGATTTAAAACAAGAAAATACACTTTGTTAGGAAATAAAAAAATATATCTAGGAATTTAAAGTTATCAAATCGTTTACTTTACAATTGTTACAAAAAGTTCGAGTTTTCGGTAAAAAAATAGTCAAAAAATTAAATAAAATTTTATTTCATTCAAAAAATTTTAATTGTTTAAAAATTGCGGTTTTAAACATTTTTTACCAAGATTTAAGCTGGAATAATATATTGTAGTAATCAGCATTTTATTCTAAACGTGATTCCACAAAAAATTCTATGAGAATAATTTCTGATACATTGGCGGCCATACCTCCTAGTCTAATAATATTACTCTGCTCTTTTTAAAAACATTAAACATAGATCCACAAATTCTTAGTTAAATTTGTTTGTCTAGATATAAGAATAATTTTTTGCTTTGGTTACCCAATTACTAATAAAAGCTTATAAACTTAATTTTGAATGAAAAAACTTGTCCATCTTTATTCCTAAAGTTAAGCAATGTAGAAAAATAGTTAAAATTGCTTAATTTGCTGAATTTAAAGAAAATTAAGAAAATTTATTAATTGCACAAAAGTAATGGTCCAGGTTACGCTGAAGGTGCCACTGGACTTAATCAATTTAATTAGGTTGAAGTTAGCGCCTAAATGCTACAAATAATAGCACTAAGTTGCAACAAAATAAGATAATTAATATAGTTTAAAATTTTGGGCTTACAATCACTTAAGAATGGTCTTTTAATCGCCTTTAATTATAAATAAAATTATTTGTAATAGTTGCCTAAATAACTAAGATAAAGACTATGAGCAATCAAAACAATATTAAAACTTGTAACCTGTAAAATGTCAATTTGTATTATACCTGATGTGATGATAGATAATGGTAATATGATCATATATAAAAATATTACTTCCTTAAAAACTAACCAATGAATAGGTTTTCTCAATAAAAGGTTACTTTTATAGCAGTCGTATTTGTTTTGTTTCAGTTGAATATTACACCTAAATTGCACACAAAACGTCATAAAAAAACAGTATTCTTTATTTAATTTATTGAAAATTAATTTCTAATAATTTAAGATTTTGGCCCCTGGCCAATCACATATGTTAGAACATTTATTTTAGCATAATTAGTGTCCTTTTTGTGTTTCAAATTTCGGGCTTTCGTAGTTCTACTTTTTGACGCTGTATACCTGAAATTTAAATATGGTGATTATAAAAAAATATAAAAACTATTATACCATACAGTTACCAGATTCGGTGCAATAATATTTATCTTGACCATTAGATCGGTTGTAAACTACTTCTGCAATATCTTTAATTTCAATCTTGGTTGATACTTCTTGTAAGATGTCTTGAAAATGACTGGTATTTCGGATTGGTTCAATGATTGGCTGAGCTAAAAATAAATTAAAAGTAATAATTATAAAATAACTAAAAATGTATTGGACATATTTGGGAGGCTTTGATCGTTATCATAAAAATAAAGTACTCCATTTTATACACTACATGAAATGTTACAAAAAGTAACCTTTTAAGAGTTCGACGCTGTTTTCACACCTTAAATTATTGTTTTGTTTTACTGCCCACTAGAATTTCTTTAATTACTAATGTATGCATGTAACAGTAATAGAGCAGGATCCCAGAGCCCCCAGACCTTTCTTATTTCCTCAGAAATAAAATATATGAAATAATGTATTTAGTGCTAGTATATACCATGCGTGTATTCATATTTTCTAGCGTGAGCCGACGGCCAATTTACAGGTACCAGGTACTAAAGGTAGATAAAAATAGTACTTACTTTTCTTAAAATCTCGGTTCTGATTTTTATGTATATTTCTAAAAAGGTTATTAAAAATTCATAAATAATACTTGTCTGCTACCAAACTCATTTCGGCGGCCATAATTAAAACAAGGCGCTTTAAAAAAAAATGTAAATTTACTTACAATCTCAGTCTTGTATTTTATATATAATACTTAGGGAACTAATTCAATAATAATTTTTGCAAGGAGCCAGACTAATCAAAGGGCCCTTACACTTCCCCAGACACACACAAAGGCTTCCAATGTATGAACTCGATCGTGATTGTAGATAGTTTATTACAATTTGTTATTAATAATTTAATTCATATTCTAATAAGGTCTTCAGTAATAATGAAGAACAATGATCACATTTATTAATACTAATAATTACTGCATAAATAAAAATATACAGTGTGTCCCAGGATAGGGGTTACAAGAGGACAAATGAAACATTTTTAAGTGTTTAAACGTCCTTTTAGGAAAATTGGTCGCATGGTCAAACACTAAGAAATATAAAATTTTACTTGTATTGGTATGAAAAATGCCCAGAAGTAAAGTACTTTAATTTTTAAAAAATGGAACAAAATTGTATAAGTTAATGTAGTAAAAAATTAAATTTTATGTCAAAATTAAAAGTTAAAGAATTAAAGCAAAAACATTTTTTGTCAATTTTTTACAATACGCATTAACGTGACTGAGTAAGCAATAAAAAAATAAAATGATAAAATAATCTTTTACCTTTTGCTCCCTTAATCAATCTAACCTCACTCCCTTTTACACGCAGATCTTGTCGCTGTATTTATTCTCTCTCTCTAATCCAAAATAAAGAAAAACTCATTTTTAATTAGGCAAAAGATAAACCTATAAAATCCAGATATTGATTAAACTTGAACTGATTAAAATATGTATGAATATGCAAAATAAATTAAACAAATATAACATAAGTCAAAAACATATTATTTTAAGAAATAACAGGTTTTTTTTTATAAAGAGTGCAGTTTTCAGGTCCAGTAGTCTATTATTTTACCACTGCCGAAGATTTACGAACTATTTAGAAAGAATGATACAGAGTACAGACAAGAAATAGAAAGGAAATTTCCTTCCTGCCCATTTCTGCTTTAAATCGAGTTACAGAGTGCGGCAACTGAATAGTGTTGCTTTCTAATTGTGAAAGAATTTTTATGATCGGTTTAGTATTTTCAAAAATTAGCCCCTATCAACAAACAAAGTTATAAACTTTATCTCTTTATAATATTAGTATAGATAATTTTTAAAAACATATAAAGGTGCTTTATGAGAGCACATTTAATATGTACTTTTACGGAAAAAAGAGGAATTTATAGCTATCTTAATCCAGAAAATTATTTCTTGCGAGTGCGGATAGCCTTTACTTCTGTATCTAATTTTTAAGCCTAACCGTGAATAGACAACCTTCAAAACTTCACTTGTCAAGTCCTAATTTGATAAGTGAAGTTTAACCTATTGTTTAAATGTCAATTTGAAATTTTAGAATTGGTTGTAAATGTAGCCTTGGAAACTTGAAAAGCAAACGCAGAGCAATGCCGAGATCTTTTTCACAGGATCTTAACCTAATATTGAATCGAGGCGCCAAAAATCTTGTCCAATTTAAACATACGTTTAAACTTGAGCACGCAAATGAGAGTGCTTTAGCGCTCGTAGCAGTATTTAGATAATACAAGCATCGATACGTGAATGCATTGATCCCTTTGGGCGCGATGATGAAGGTGGAGGTTGCAGCTGCTGTTTTTATCACAAATTCGTTCAAACGTTCAAAATATGCGTTCTCCGGCACAGTAGGCTGGCACTAATTTGAACAACGTACAGGGTAAGCGTGCGCGCACACCATTTTACATTTATGGCGATACCTTTTTTAAATACACTTTAATATAAAACAGTTTTTATCCGGGAAACAGATAAGTGAAGGTCGCCTCCTATTCGGATCTCGTACTATAAGAGTAATGTGTACACCTAGCATTAAAGCTGTATTGCTATTTCAAGATAGCAATATGTTCTCATATAAAAGTGTAAACCCAACAACTGACAAAACACTCATGTGATAGTCGTGTAGATCTCGTGAAGTGACGAGAGAAATTTATTT
>JACEGR010006012.1:0-65822 GCA_014170235.1 Listronotus bonariensis | reverse complement strand
AAAAAGTTTAGGTTGTTGGGATGTTTGGTAACTAATTTCTCTGTTTCTCTGTGAATAAGGTGCTTTGAAATGATAGAATAAAAACCTTTTTTTTGCTCTTCTAAAATTTTTTTGGATGAAAAATAGGCGCTCCAGGAATTCTAGCCTAGGGCGCCTTAAACAGTTAATACGGCCCTGCATTAAAGCCAAGTCTTAATTTAATGTACACACAGGTGTATTTTATTTTCAAAACCTTAAAGTACTTATGATGGTAACAAAATAGCCGGCTTTCAAAATCATTTCATCTTTTGAAACAATTTGCTCGATAATTTTTATTATTTTAGAAAAAATACCCCAAATAGGAAGTCATATTAATACAGTGCTAGAAAATTTTATAGGTTAAAATTCATTATTAAATAAGTATCAGATTTACGCTTTTTATTACTTTTACTTTTGATGAATATATCTGCTTTTGCATCATGTGGTCCAACAATAAGTCTCCTCTCTCCTAACTGCACCCCGTAAGTAAAACATTTGTTACTAAAACAAAAATAACAACCACTTAAAAAAAAATTTAACCGACCTAAATAAATAAATAAATAAAATTTACTACAAAGTTAAAAATATAAAATAAAAACATTATTAAAAAAATTAAGTCGGGTTATAAAATATGGCTTTAAAGTATAAATATCTATTCCAATGCACATAAACTAAGTATACAGGATCAGTCAAAAAGCCATGAAAGAACAAAGTAACTTGATTTTAAATGGAACCCCTGTATGTTATTTAATATTTCAATTATTTACAAGATTCTAAAAAAAATGTTAAGCACACTACATACCCAATCTTAGCCGTTTTGGAGATATCAAGTTTCGAATATCGTTTTCAAATAAATCTAATAACAATATAAATAAATAAATATAGACAACAAAGTTTAAGTAAACCACAATTCAATTTTATAAGATGCTAAAAGTGTCCACCGTTTACCTCCTGGCACTAATGAAATTTCTGCATTATTCTGTATTGCAAATCTTCGATATTTTGTGGCCTAGTTTTGTACACTAAATTTTTAATATGGCTCTAAAGAAAAAAGTCAAGAGGGGTCATATCAGGAGACCTAGCAGGCTATTTAATTGCACCTCTGCGCCCAATCTATTTACCAGGAAAAGTTTCTTCTAGATATTTCCTCACCATCCGTACAAAATGTGGTGGAGGCCCATCTTGTTGAAACCATATTTGTTCAGCCGGTAAATTAGGATTTAGGTTATGGTTTGGGAATAATCGTCTAAGCTGTGGAACAATAGTCTCTTGTAAAAGTAATAAATATCGTTCAGAGTTCAAATTTCTATGCATAAAATAGGGTCCACCAATAATGCCACACCAAACATTGGTTTTTGTGGTCGTTAAGTATGAACTTGTTTCATCCAATGTGGGTTTTCGTCTGACCAATATCCACAGTAGGGTCGATTGACGTGCCCGTTTAAACAAAACGTTGATTCATTAGAAAATAAAATGTGATTGACAAAGTTGACATTTTCATTCAATTTTCCCATAATGATTTCGCAAAACTGAATTCTGCGATCAAAATCGTCTTCACTCAATTCTTGTAAAAAATGAATTTTTCTTTTTTGGTAATTTTTTAAATGGAATTTCGACTCCTATTATGATTTAAAGCCCGCTGTTGTGTCAAATTTATTGGATTTTCCACTACATCTAACATGACATTTAGAGATTTTTCTTCATTAGCAACGCTTACCGGTCTGCTACTTTTTGATCGATCTTTCACACCTCATTCATGAAAACGCTGCAATGTTTTGAAAACAGTTGATTTAGTTATAGGTTCCTGATCTGGATGCAATTTAATAAAAATATTCACCACTTGGGTAAAACTGCGTGTTCTATCGCCGTACCCTACCATCATTAAAATTTCAATGCGTTCGTTATCACTTAAACGCGCCATTATTACGCGAAAATTGTTCAAAAATTGTAAATGTAAGTTTTTCTAACATAACTGTTGTCAAGATGACAAAACAACATTGTTATATATAAAATATTTTAATATATATAATAAATAAATATAATCTAAATATTTATAATATAATAATAAATAATTATTATATAATATATATAAATATATAAAATATAAACTAATATATTAATAAATATTTTCTAGGGTAACTTGATGGACTAGAAAATTAATGAATGTAATAATTTATTTGAAAGCGATATTCGAAACTTGATATCCTGAAAACAACTAATATTTTTAGAATCTTGTAAATAATTGAGATATTGAATAATATACAGGGGTTCCATTTAAAAAAGTTACCTTGTTCTTCCATGGCTTTTTTACTGATCCTGTATACTTGGTTTATGTACAGTGTAAAAGATTTCTAAAAACCCTAAAAGTTTTATATTTAACATTCTTCGCCACTATTAAATATTTATTTGCATTATAAAAATGTTATCTAATAACCCTGAAGGTTTTTCAAAGAATAAATTAATTTCCCTTTATGGAAACAGCAACAAATATGTGGTATTTTTATCCCGTTTATGATCCAGTTTTAGTTTTGACATAAAATCTCTTTCCAATGACGTATCACAACATATTGTTTATTTTCAAAAGGGCGACCATAGGTTATTTATTAAAGAAATCCGTTATTTGAATGTCGTCAATAAATAATCTGTGGCTGCCATCTTGAAAATAAACAATATGTTGTAATATGTCATTAGAAAAAGATTTTTTATTTTGAATTTTAAAATCTTCTCTAATTAATTACATTAAAAACTGAAATTATGAAATTAAAGTAATTTATTTTAAAAAAATGGTATATGTCACTACCTGTGAAAGTAAAATATCGTTTATTTTTACAGCCTACTTACCAAAAAAAAATTATTCAAAGCAAAAATAATGGCGGTTTTTGATTATCTTTAAAAATTCTCTAGCCGCCATTTTAAGAAGAAACACACCGTATAATATATCATTGAAAAGATAATTTTATACAGAATACAAATAAAGAAAAAAATGTAGGTACTTGCATTTAAAATAAGAAAGTTTATGGTACCTACTTTCGGTTAAACCGGAAGTAATTTTGAGGTCATGATGATGACAAAAATGTTAATTTATGCTATAATAATACTGTGGGACTTTTATTGGTTTCCTTTAAAAGTTTAAAACTACAAAAAGTTTGGGGGTAACAACATCCTGTGTCACCCGGTATAGTATAGATTATTAGGTATGACATTTTTTTAGTTTTTTAGGTGAGCATATTTAGGTAACCTTATTCAAATTATTTTTTTACCTGGATAATTATTACTAATTCTTACAATGTACGAGATTTTTATATTATGTAAAAATAACTAAGTACGTTTTTTAACTTGTTCTTAAAGTCATACTTAAAAAGAACTCTTTGTTTTATTTTATCCATCCCATTTTCATAAATTTTAAATTTTGATTTGGTAAATATATAAAGAGTTTCCAGTAAAAAGGATAGCCATCACGCCGTGTTATCCCCTTCTCGGATCCCCCTCGATCCTCTCTTTGACATGATCCAATCTCGGCCAAAACGGTGCACTGCCAAGCCCTTTTGTCCGAGCGGTCGGTAATATAGTTGTCTTTTGTTATTGGATCACGAATTGGGTTTCAGCGCGCCGGTAAAAGCTTCGGAAAAGCTCTATTAGCAGTCTTTCTTCCCTAAACCCGGCGGCTTAGGAGCTTTGCGATGCTGTCATGGCCGTGCATGCTAAAGGTTTTTACATCGAAATGTGCTTATTTTCTTTATATAGTATACTTGTAGAAGCTTGTGTATTTTATAGGATATTATATATTTTAACCAAAATAAAAGTATATATACATAATATTTACTTTGCCAATTAATGCACGAATAGCAAAATATTTATTACAAATATATTGAGAAAGCAAACGTTTAACATTTCCTAACATATGAACTTATATGTATATTTTTTAATAATTAAAAAAAAGTTTATTTTTATCAATTGCTTTTAAATAATAAATAAAATTTGTTTTGTTTATAACACAATGCGGTTTTTTAGAATCATTTACTCAAATCTAAAATAGTTCTTTATTGGTTCGGCGAATTCATTTAATTAATGTTATTTGTTTGGGTTCACGCCAAATACTATTGTTTTTCCTAAAACCAAATAAAGAAAAAAACCGCCAGAAAACTCAAAAAAATTAAAATAAGTATCCTGAAATCAAAAAAAATCGACATTTCGGTGACAAGTCTGCCACCGTTGTCAAGATAAAATTATATAAAAATAAAAACTTTGAAAGTTACGATTACCTATTTAGGTGTAAAATTTAATAACAAATAATTTGATATTTAATAAACACATTTTTGAGACGCAACCATTAGCCCAGTTTCCGTCCTGACGTCTTGTTAAGATTTTATTTTATTTCATTAAAATAATTTTGTTCGGAAGCTAATCAACCCTTGTTGAGAGTTTATAACCTTTGTATTGAAAGTGACTTTTTATTAAATACTTTAATATTTTATTTCTTTTAAAGGAATCATAACTGTTATTATATTGGGCAAGGACATAATAGTTTTTATAGTATATAAAAGTTTAAATTTTCTTAAAATGTTTTTTTTTAATATATTCTGGAGAAAAGCCAAATAATATTTTGTTTAAACGTGTTCTCCCAGAAAACAAATAAAGTATAAAATTGACATTTAATTTCAAACAACTTTAGAATATCCAAAAACTAAAGCTTAAATTTTTTAAAATTTTAGGCCTTAATTGTATTAACTTTTAAATTTTTAATTTATTTTTAATTTTATCTTGAAACGTCGATTTTTTAGTTTTCCTAGTTACCTAATTTTTTTGTTTTTTTGTGTTTTTTGTATTTTGTTTTGGGAAAAACAATAGAATTTGGCGTGTACCCAAACAAAACACATCAATTATTATTTACTTAGTTCTCCTTACCAATTCCGTTTACTTAAAATAATCAAAAAAATAATACAATGTTCTACATTAAGAGTGCAACAAATAAAAACTTTTTTATTTGCAATTTGTCAAAAAAATTATTCCTAATTCTGGCAAATTGAAAATAAAAAATATTTCCATTTGTTGCACACTTAATGGACCACACTGTATATAAACTGTAAACCTCTATAGAAAATATAAGCAATTCTTTTAAATGGCCGTTAAGGTACTACATAGTTTTAGGCAATTTAAAAACATTTTTTTTTATTAACTTGTAACATTAGAATTATTTTCAAAAATTATCAATGTTAAGCCGGAGTCCTAAAGGGTAATAATTAGCGTACCTATATGGTATTGGGATTTGAAAGCTAGATAACCATATTTTATTTACCTTGTTGGCAAAAATACCAAACAAACTTACATTTTTAAAACTGGCACATTTCTTTTATGGTAGTTGTTAACATCATAGTACAAAATAACTTGCCGGTAGATATTATATTCTTTGATCATAGCAACAAGAAATGTGACTACTTGAAAATTATAATTTTTAGCCAATAAAAAAATAAACGGTTAAATTTATTTTTCTATTTTTATGCTTGTTGTTAACACCATAGTACAAAATAACTTGTCGGTAAATATTATATTCTTCGATCATGGCAACAAAAAATGTGCCTACTTAAAAATTATTATTTTTTGCAAATAAAAAAATAAACAAAGGTTAAAATTATTTTTGGTCAAAATGATGATAGTTGTAATTTTTAGTTATTTACATTACGAAGGAGGAAAGTGCCAACGTTTTCTCCTGGAGATGTGTCACCTCTTCCTTTAATAGTTTTGAAAATATGGCAATCCAAATCTGTACACAGTAGCTTAAAGACAACACTATTTGCAGGGCCATAATTATAAAACTGTTAAAGATGGATATATCAAATAATGGTATATAATTGTATTATACAAAATTTAATATCTGATAAAGAAATTACATAGTTAACCCAGAAAGTTATTATTTAATTTATGTTTTAGCTATAAAAACAAAGTGTTTCTAGAGAGCGTAAATTTAAAACTTAATACTCGGTATTAAAAACAATGTTATACCTATATGTTACGCTAATTTTTCTTTTTAGCATTTTAGTAGTTGTCGATTTTCTTTTAATATTTTTAATTTACAAAAATAAACTTATGCTGGTATTCAGTAATAATTAATAAAGTAAACATAAAAATATTTTTAAAAAATTAGCTTTCTGTATTACTTAGTTTCGTAAATTATTTAAAAATACTTATAATATATTAAAAGCAATAAATTATTTTAATGCGACTTATTACCAAACACGTTCGATAACTTTTAAATAATTTGTATTTGTTTCATAACATTTAACTAAACGTCATACTTAATGTAAGTAAAAAACCATGTTCTTTTAATCCGTTCCGTTCCGCGATTGTGTGCTGTCTGCTTATTTAATTGCATAGCATGTAAAAAATTGACAATAATCATTTTTTTTTCTTTAATGCTTTAATTAAAAATTTTAATTTAAACTTTAATTCTTTACGACATTTACTTATACAATTTTGTTCTATTTTTAAAAATAAAAGTACTTTACACTAGGTCATTTTTAATATGTTTAGTTATAACTTGCCCTGTAATTACCAATAGGAGCAAAATTTTGTATTTTTTTGTTTTGGACTATGCGACCAGTTTTCCCAAAATACCAATTTAAAATTTAAAAATTTTGTTTTATTTGTCCTTTTGTAACACCAATTCTGGGTAACACTGTATACCTATAATTCAACTTTCACATTTAAAAACGTTTCTATTTTTTTTTAATATTTAAAAATTCTTCAAAATTACAATTTTAATAAATAGTGCTAGTTTTTCAACATAAATAACGCAAAGTACGAATATAATGAAAAATGTAAATATTTTCTGTTTTTTATTTTTTTTAATTTTTAAATTGATGTATATATTTTTTGCATTTATTAAATGTTAACAAAAACAAAAAAAAGCCCTTTGCGAACCATTTTTAATAAGAAAGATTAAATCAAAATGGCGGTTAAAAATTTTAATTTTTTTTTTAATAAGTTTTTATAATAACGTCTAAATATTTATTGATAAAAAGAATACAGTATATTAGAAATGGTAAAAAGTATATCTGCTTCAAATTTAAACTTAATCAAACTATTTTTGTAAAAGATAAAAATTAAAAACCGAAAAAACAGTTTTTTCTATTTTTCTCGAAAATTCTTGGAGGTTAGGGTAAAAATGGTTATGACATAAGTTGTGGGTTTTTTAATGTCGACAACTTTACTTTTTATTTTTTTTTAATAGGATTAACTGTTTAGCCCTAAATTGCAAAAAAACATTTTTACCTTCAAAAAGCACCCCTCCCCTTTTACCCCCCTAATGCATTATTTTGGTTCTGAAGTATTTTTCTTACAAAGTTATGATGCACTTTATAAAATTATACTAATAGTTTGTTGTAAGGCAATTTTTTTGCAATCAGGTATTCCGCCTGGACTATAGTAAGTTATTGTAGTTATTAAAATAATTGGTTTTGTTTTAAAGAAAGTTTTACCAAACATATAAAAATTGTTTCCTTAAATTAAAAAGAAAAAAGTTATTGCAAATATATTATTATTTAAAAGTATTGTTAAAAAGCCATTTTAATTTGTGTTCTACAAAATTGTGGATATCATAAAGTTAGGTATAATAGCCTATGACATACTTTCGTCACCATAGAATATCGTTTATTCTATCAAATAAAAGTATGGTTGGTGCTTTCACCTTCCTCCATTTAAGAAGTTTCAAATCAAAACTCAGTTTTTATTAAATTACAATTTTAAGAGTACCTTACAATTTTTACTTCACGTTTTATTATTTATATTAAAAAGTTTTTAAATTGAAAGATATTATATTGTAAATATATAAATAATACATATATTAATTATTAAACTTTTTAAAATTCATAAGAAGAAAACGCCAAGTAAAAATTGTGAGGTATTCTAAAATGTGTGTTTTATCAAAAACTGCGTTTTGATTTATTAGATGACTTCTTGCATAATGCTATTTTTAATAATTAGCATAATTAGCATACCCGCTGGTTTAATCTTTCCAACAATTTACCGATAGGACAAAGCACCTACTAACTGTTCTGTAAAGAAATAGCAAACATTGCACCTTAAACATTCCTATTGTATGTACATATATATATTTTACTAAGAATTTTTTTACTTGTTGTTATCATTAATTTTAAACTAACAATGAGATCAAGAAAAAGTTGTTTTATTTGGCGAAGCCAAACCATTTTGTCTCGTAACTTGTGCCAAATAAAATAAAGCGGAGTAATAAAACAAGCAATACCGTCATTTCACTGGTGTTGTAATGCGCAGAAAAAAGGCAAGCCACTCATTTATTTTGTCAACATCGGTGATTTCGTTAGAGGCGTAGGCAACATGGAGCGCACATCAAAACTCTATTAAGGTTTTTATGTGTGTAGTGGGTCGCGCCATTTCTGCAGATAAACCGAAATTTTTGTCGGCAGAAATGAACTGGACCTCTTTGCTTCCCCGTTAGGCTCAAGGTAGTAAATACTGCAGGGCCCTATTAACTCTAACTACCGCACTGATTACCCTTAGGGTACAAGGGAGGAAGCGACACCAAAGGCAAATGGGATAATAGAATGGAACAAACATAGTGTCATCAAACGTAAGACCATAAAGGTGGGAAATTTTGCGTTTTGATTCCTTAAATTTTAATTTTTTCGATGTCGAATAATTTAAACAGTTAGGTTTTATAAAATAATACAAAAAAAATGACTGAAGGCTTTGATTACATTACGGGTGTTAAGGTTTGTAAACATATATTTTAAAATGGAAAATTGTTGTTTATTATATTTAAAAAAATGTTTTAATATACATACAGATAGACGTGGCACTTAGGTTGTGCAAATATTATTTTTAAAGGTATTACCTAACTTTATAAACTAACGGCTATTCTTAAACAAAAATCGGCAAGATATTCCTAACTTAATGATATTGATATTTATTTACTTACATTTAGGGTGCCTCTACAAGGTCTGTACAAAATGATATTACAAACTCCTTGGAACAAAAATAAAACTATCTAAAGCAATTTGCCTGACTTTATTGATTGGTTATTTGCACCATTTCAATGTGTCAATTGGTATACAGTGTTTGAATTTTAAAATGAAATTTTGGAAAAGCTGGTCGCATGGTCCATGACTAATAAATACAAAAAAAATACTTCAATTGAGTTATAACTAAAAATATGTAAAATGCCCAGGCGCTAACTTCTTTTATTTTTAAAAATTGTACAAGCAAATGTTGTAAAGAATTGAATTTTATGTTATGAGTTAAAGTATAAGATTTAAAAAAAAGTTTTTTTGCATTACGTATAACAACTTACATAATGTGCAAGAAGCAAAATTTAAAAGAAAATTTATTAAATTTAATATTTTTTTTTCGCTGCTCTAAGCCAAATATTTTAAAAACTGTTAAAGCATAATTTAAAAAATTGACAAATTATTTTTAGCAATCGGAGTAAAATTTTGTATTTATCAGTTTTGGGCCATGCGGCCAGTTTTTCCAAAAGGACGATTAAAATTCCAAAAAGAAAACCGCCAAAAATGGTAATTAATTTGTTGTTACCGGGGTTTTTACTTATATATTGGTAGATGCCGCTGTCTGGCGGTTTTGTTTATAAAAACTGTTGAAAACCGTTGAATAATAGTTAAAGTTTAATTAACTTTAATATATATATTTTTTATTGTTTAATATTATTTTTATTATTGATCAACAAACAAAAATAAAACTGGGAGACACGTTTGACACCTACAAAGATTTTGTCGAAGCGAAGTTAAAAAAAATGTACAACTTTTTGGAACAGAAAAGCAGGAGTATTCAAGCGGCAAGAAACCGATGGTTTTAAAGAACTAAAACTAAAGTATTACCAATTTAAGTATGCATGTATTAAGGGTGGAACAAATTTTAAAATTCTTAGGAAAAGAAAATTACAAGATAAATATAATTCATAAACAGGGCTTTTTTTCGCCCTTTCGGGGTCATTTCACCCAGGTCCGACGACCACCCTCCTAGGTGGTGCACTGCAGCCTAAAGGCTTGTATGGTTGCTGCTCGGTCCGTTCGTTCACCCCCGAGCAGAACACCGCGTGCCGTTGCCCAAAACCGACAACGGCCCGGCCACCCATCCAAGTTATGGGCGCGCACTTTACTGCTTAACTCCGGTAATCGGCGCTGCCGATACAACCGGAGCAGCCACAAGCGCGCCATAAACAGGGCTTTCTTGTTCAATCATATTATCAACATTAAAAAATATATATACAGGCTGTTACAAATTCGAGGAACACCATTAGGATCTCGAAAACGGTAAAAGATATAGGGTTGTTCAAATTGGGGTAAAGTTGCCAATTTTTATGCCTAACAATATTCCGTTTTATAAAGTTAAAAAATGCAGTCGTTCCGGAATTATCTGACAAAAACCAAAATTTTGCAAAATATTTTTTATTATTTTCTCGGTTTATTTGAAGAGATGTCTTAAAACTAACAACAACATAACATTGCCACTTTTTCTGTTCTATAAAAAGATGTCACTAAATTTAAAATCCGACGTTTCGTCTCTGAGCCACCATCATCAACTTTTTTTTAAAGGGGCAAAATATTTGGTTTTAAGCTTAATAAACTAGTAATTTAATTTTAAAACCAACGATATATCACACTTTCATTTGTGCCACGTTTCGAACCGATGAACCGTCATCATTCACCATTTTGCCATTACAAATACCGATTTTATCCCAAACGTTCGGGGAAATTTCCGTTTGCAAGTAAGTAGGCATCCATTGTTTTATGACAGGCTACGATAAAGTTGATAGAAGCTTTTGATTAAATTAAATGCTTCATTTTATTAGGTATAAGTAAATGTATGTAAATTATCTTAATTCTTGTAGCTTGTTAGTTAAATTATGAATAATCAAATTATTAAAAGGAACAAAAATGAGTAGTTATAAAAATAAATGGATGTACACTTACCTTCAAATGGAAATTTCCAAAATCATTTGAAATAAAACCGTAATTTTTAATGGAAAAATAGTGGATGATCGTTTTTTTGTGTGACATTTTATAGAACATAAAAAGTGGTAATGTTATGTTGTTGTTAGTTTTAAGACCTCTTTTCAAATAAACCGAGAAAACAATAAAAAATGTTTTACAAAATTTTGTTTTTGCCGGATAATTACGGAACAACTGAAAATGTATAAATTTTTAAAACGGAATATTGTAAAGCATAAAAATGCGCAACTTTGATGAATGGAATGATGTTCCTCGAATTAGTAACAGCCTGTATATTAAGTGATCCTATGGTTACAGGGTTACGAGTGTTGAGACGTAAACCACAGGTTCTGAGTTTAAATCCCGGATAGGTAACTAACTTTTTTTTCCCTGATAATTTCGTAAACAGTTTTTGTTATTTTTATTTTTTATTGTTTATAATTTAATTTTCTGAAAAATACATTTCCACTTTTTATTAGTTTTAAGTTATATCTTATTGCTGCATTTTGTATTTTTGGTGTTGTAAAATATTAGTTTCATGTGACGAAATGGTTTTGTAATGTGTCATTTTTAAATATAGGCCCTTAATAAGCTGGCAATCCAGCCACAAAGCGTTAGGGTAAATACAACAGTGGTCTTATTTGCCTATCCCTATTCCGCTACACTACTGTTATTTGTTTTTCTAAAGGATGGTATAAACTAAACTACAATATTGAACAATAAAAACCCCAAAAACCGATACGCTTACGGCAGAGCAAAATTAAATAATTATTAAGATTATATTAACTTTAATTTCTAATATTTGGCGGTTTTTAATAGAAATTATAAGCAATACTGCCGGACGGCAATAAAAGAAGTAAAAATAGCAAAATATTTAACATTTTCGGCGTTTTTTATATACGTAAATCTATAAAACTGCCAGACGGCGGATTTCCTTTATAATTAATCAAAACTGCCGACGGTCGTTTAGCCAGTGCCTAAATTAATACATTTTTTTGGTTTAAAAACGTCATTTTTTGGCATGTTAATTTAAATATGTCAAAAACGCTTAGACTTATACATATATAGAATATGATTTACAAATTATGCTTATAATTTCGTATAAAATCCGAAAATGTAATAAAATTAGGGTGTTTTTTTCAAAATAAGTAAGTTGATACGCACTTCCGGTATAACCGGAAATCCCAGAAACGTAAAATTTTTGCCATATAAAGATCGTCAATACATAAATTTAGTGCCGAAATTTTAAAAATGTATCTATTGTAGTTTCCGAGATATTTTAATAGGACAGTCACTGTGAATAAGCCTGCATATATCATTTTTTATTTTACTTACATAAAATCATTTATGATTTTTTTTCCGATCGGATAGTAATCTACACCCTATTTTATAATCCAAAAGCATCATTTCTGTAAGTTTTGTCATTGCTAGACAGTGTACTTTTCCGGCCATGGTAGGGAATTTTTTTTTCTGGACGCTTACCTTTACCTATATGCTTTCTATGCTTTCAGTGCTTTTAAGATTGACTGATGGCGTTTGTCAAAGTTAACCAACAATACTAGACAATGTGATACCGTGGTAACGTAATATACCGAGATCAAATTATTAAAATTTTAATCAATACTAATATATAAAGAGGTTAAGTTTGTAACTGTGTTTGTAGCTGCGAATCTTCAAAAGTACTAAACATATCATACAAATTCTTTTACAATCAGCAAGCTGCACTATTCAGAAGTGTTATAGGTTATATTTTACTATGATTAAACAAATACTTCAGATATTAACTTCCAACGAAGTGGAAACGGCTCCGCTAGTATTTTAAAAACTAAAATATACATATATTTTGGCTATCTTAAACGAATATTTAAGAAATATTTTGATCAAAAAAATAAATAGTATGTGCAACTCGTAAAAAAATCATATTGTCAGACTCTTGGTGGTTGCTGCAAACTCCATCATCGTCCGAAAATATATCGCATTTACTACACGTTACTGTTTTTTAAATATTTTTATCATCTGCTCTAATAACTAATTAATTAACAAATTTAAATATATAAAAAATTTAAAATCTTGTAAATGTGGAGCCAGCCGAGTTTTGAAATGTCTATAATAAAAATTAGGTGATAAAGCATAAATTATATAAAGAATTTTAAAGATTACTTTAAAAATATTAAATTTACTTATTTGGCAATAACAGTGGCACTGCAAGTCAATATGTAACCTTTTAAACCATTAAAGTATTTTCCTGTAATAATACATAATTTAAAAAAGTACGACGCTCATTTATTTATTAGGAATTTATGTCACCGGAAATAATAAGGTATTCACTATAAAAGCACAATAAAAAAATGTATACAGGGTGTTTCTCAGTTGCGAATAAAAATTCATGACTTAGTGACGTAAAAAAAAGTTTTTATAAAAATAGGTCTGGGAATGCATTGATTTTATTCCCTATAAAAGCACAATAAAAAAATATATACAGGGTGTTTCCCAGTTGCGAATAAAAATATATGACTTGTGACGTAAAAAAAAGTTTTTATAAAAATAGGTCTGAGGATGCATTGTTTTTAAGGTACAAAATTGTAATATTATATTGTGGCATTTTTGGTATCATAAGGTTTATTTAGCCTTAAATTAATTAAAAAAATTAACGCTACTAAGTGGTGGGCAAGTTTTGCAATATCATTTAAATTACGCAAATGAAAATACAGCCTCTTTACCTCAAAATTTTTGGTACCTTGGTTTTTGAAAAAAACACTGCATATTCGTTGACTACATAAAAAGACAAAAAAATTATTTTTGTGTTTTAAATCAAACAGCACCAAATAAGAAATTAAATTACTTTAACATCTACATTAACGAATTATACTAGAGTAGGTGTTAAAATATTCCCATGGTTTTATGAATGGTTTAGGAACATACAATGTGAACTTTTTTCTTAAATACTGAGCAAGACACTAAAATAATTTTGGAAACTAAGAAGATTAATATTTGTTTGCCTAATTTAAACAGGATATAAAAATTAACAACACTTAATTTTTTATACATTTAGATGGAGCTTGAGATAACGCTGGACTTAATGCATTTATTTAAATTAAAGCAATTGTCCATTAACGCAAAACTATCACTGCCAAGTTTTATCAAAAGCAAATGAGGGATATGTAAGATATAAAAAGACAAATTTTTTTAATAATGTTTATAAAACCCTCTATCTTAAAGTCAATGCTTTTCCAGACCTTTGTTTATATGAACTTTATTTCATATAATTTTTTACCGCTTACGGGATGATCAAACCTAAATTTATCTCTACAGCTAACATCCTTTTTTATCTTTGGACAATCCACATGGGCTAAAAGCCTAAATGCTAGCTTACCGCGAGGTAAGAGGGAATTTGTTGCCACGGGGCTTAAATATTTGAAGATTTTGGGGAAGGAAAGACCTCCGCGGGAAGCAGGTTTCAGATTCTAGGAATAAAAGAGCGAACAAAATGTGAATTTCGGAGCCTGTTCAGTTGGACGGTACAGAAATTTAGACGTGCGGGTCCACGAGTTTCTCTGTTGTGAACCGTGGAGTGAAAGTGGAGGAATTATATTGGACAATTCTTCAGAGCAGAAGCCGTGAAAGTTTTTTTGTAATTTCTCAGTTTTATTTTTAAATTATTTTTAAAACAATCTGTATTAACATTTTTAAAACTTTTATTAACACTTTGGATAATTAAGTCCTGGTAAACAAGAATTTTATACCAAATTAAATAATAATTATTTTTATATACAAAAAAATTATAAATATATTTGTGTCTGCAAACGTCATTTTTAACAAATTAATTTAAATATTTTAAAAACACTTAAACTAAGGCATAGGACATGATACAGAAAATATGCTAAAAATCCAAAAATGTAATAATATATAGAGTATGTCATTCTCCAAGTCCCAGAAAGGTAATATATTTGTTATATAAGATCAATAATACTTAAATTTAGAGCCAAAATTTTAAAAATTATCTTTAGTAGTTCTCCAGATCTTTTAATCGAGCACCCACCGTAAATAACCTTGTATAAGCGCGAACAATTTCTAAGTGACAAAGTAAGATATTTTATTAGATTACTTTAGGAATATTCTTTCCATCGTCCTATACCGGGTGTCAACGAATTTATTGGACAAGCTATAACTCCTAGAGAATTAGACATATCAAAATGAGACTTGGTATAGGTAAATGGTATGATAAGTGAAGAGTTTATGCATATTTTTCACTTTCCAGTCACTTCCGGTTTGATTGGAAATGGCTTCAATTTTAAATTTTTTAATGTATATTGTGACATTTTCAGATTCCTGACATAAGTTCTACTTGATTTTTTAGAACCATTTTTAATAATGGATCTAGGTGGCCATGATTGGGTGCAAATTAATCTAGTGACCCTAGGTGATGTTAGAAAAATACAATCGCAAAGTTTTAGTGACTAAGATGAAAGATAGGAATAAAACAATTTGGCAAATTGATATTTCCATGTCTAACTATTATTTTTCAAATGGCACCCCTTTTTGGACAAGCACTTTTCAAACAAAGGATGATTTGACGGATCTAATAACGATATCAATTTATTTGCGATCGGATTAAAAATAAAGTCATAAATAAAGGTTCATAGCCACCTAGATGCAAACCCCCAAATGGCTCTCAAAAAATTCAAGTAGGCGTAAAAACTTTTGAAGATGTCAAATAACTATTTAGAATTGTCTCAGGAATCCAAAAATGTTAAAATATACAAGGTGTTCCATTTAAAAATTCAAAATTGAAGTTATTTTCGGTAAAATCGGAAATAACTAAAAAGTAAGAAATATGCGAAAACTCTCTCCTTTCTATACCATTTACTTATACCAAGTCGCATTTTGATATATCCAATACTCTAGAAGTTATGGCTTGTCTAATAAATTCGTTGACACCCGGTATAATTATTGAGTATTCCACCATCAAATGCTTCCCATTGAAACCAAGAAATGTTTTTTCTGCATGAACATGATAATGTAATCGTAATATAATTAAAACGCTACATAATTGAAAATTATTAAAACAAAAAGGTTAGTTGGACGTCCTTTCCTCGGTACCCTAGTGAATATACATACCAAAAAATAAAATGAAATATGATTTAATCCATGGCCAACTAGTAGGATGTTTCATTAAAAAAATGCAAGTTAGCATAATATCTTATGATTTCAAAAACCATCATATTAACGTTTCTACGGAAAAAGATATAAAACTTTTGTGTATTTAAAGTTTTTTTTTTAATTTTAAATAATGTCTGATTAATAATACATAATAAAAGTTGACAATTTTGAGAATTACCCTATACCTCCTAAATTACCACACTAAAAATAAGAACAAGACACATACACACAATAATTTTTGGTATTTGTATACAGAAGTTAGAAATTATTTTTTTAGGATGAAACACTTATTTACTTTTAAATAAAAAAACCCAAGACATTTTGGTTTTATTCTAAGGACTCACTTTTTAATAGGATGTTTGAATTAGGATTTTTAAAGGCTAACACAAAGCATGTCTGATATCTAGAAGTGCAAATCTGGAAATAAAAAAAAATAAAATTATATAAAAACTTATCTTACTTTTAATTATTTATAAACACAAAGAAATCGTAATAAATTAAAAAGGTTTTAGAATTTAAGTTGGACGTTATGTATTTATTTTTACATTTAAGTCTATGAGGTATATCCTCAAATAATTGATTCTGACAGTACCGATTGATATAATCGCATCCTTTCATCTTTTGTACCCAACCGCAACAAGTGAACCATATAAATTTCCTTCAACTACCCTATATTAATTTAGCAGACAGTCTTGTTTTCGTGACGCCAACTACCGAAAAATACTATACCCAAAGTATAGTTAATACTCATAATAGCTTATTTTGTTTAAACTCTGAAGGTAAAACGGAAATGTTAGACGTCTGGTTTTAAAGCTAAAAATTTAAAAGGTTTACCATTTACTTGCAAATTTTGTGTTTATTTAAGCGAAATAAGTGTTGCAGATAAAAATTTGCCGCTCAAGATAGAACAATATAATCATGTCGCTCTGTTAGGCCTATTTGCCCACCCATTATATTTTATTTCGGTGTTCCTTTGTAGATCCTTTAACAGTCTATAGATTTTGACATGTAAGTTAACTGAAAACATATATTTTGGTAAATATTTTATTTTGATTTACATCTTCTACCTGGTTATTTCAACGATAAAGGTTTTTATACCATTTTTTTTCTGTTAATCAAAGATATTTATAATCTCTAAAAGCATAATTTATACAGAGAATCGTTTATTTATTGAGAAAAAAATCAAATCAAGTTTAAATCAATTTCTTGTCTAATAGTCCAGACGGAATACCTGATTGCAAAAAAATGATTACAGCAAACTATTGGTATAGTTTTGTTAAGTGTATCATAACTTTCTAAGAAAAACACTACTTAACCGAACCAAAATAATAAGCTAAAGGGGGTGCTTTTGGGGTAAAGTGTTTTTTTGCATTTTCAAGCAAAAACATCTATTAAAAAAATTAAAGGTAAAAGTTGTCGTTATCTAAAAACCTACAACATATGTCATAACCTTTTTTACCCTAACCTTAGAAATTTTCGAGAAAATTAGAAAAAACTGTTTTTAATTTTTATCTTTTACATAAATCCTTCGATTTAGCTGAAATTTGAAGCAGATTTTAAAATAGTTTAGATACATTTTTAAATGTAAAAGTTGGATTACAGGTATACAGTGTTATCCAGAAGGGGCCTTACAAAAAGACCAATGGAACAAAATTTTTAAATTGTGAATTGGAATTTTGGAAAAACTGATCGCATGGTCCAAAAGAAAAAAAAACACAAAATTTTGCTCCTATTGGTAATATACAGGGCAAGTTATAACTAAAAATTTTAAAAATTACCTAGTGTAAGGTACTTTTATTTTTAAAAATAAAACAAAATTGTATGAGTAAATGTTGTAGAGAAATAAATTTTGCATTAAAATTTGTACTTAAAGCATTTACAAAAAAAATGTTTATTGTCAATTTTTTACATGTTATGCACCTAAATAATCGACATGGCAAAGCATATTGTACTAAAATATTTTAATTTGATTCTAAATTTTACTCCTTTAGGCGCACTAATTAATTTTTAATTAAAACTATGGAAGATGCCAACAACTTTTCTGTTTACTTTGAATTTAAACATAAAATTTAATTTTCTACAACAATTTTTTTCTATTTTTAAAAATAAAAGTACTTTACACTAGGTGTTTTTCATTATTTTAATTACAACTTGCCCTGTATATTACCAATGGGAGCAAAATTTTGTATTTCTTTGTTTTAGACCATTCGACCAGTTTTCCTAAAATTCCGATTTAAAATTAAAAATTTTTGTTCCATTTGTCCTTTTGTAACACCCATTTTGAGTCACACTGTATCCCTGTAATCCATTTTTCACATTTAAAAATGTTTTTAAACTTTTTAAACAATTAATTTTTTTTTAATTACAATTGACATAAATAGTAATAATTTTTCGACGAAAATAACACAATGTACGAGTATATTGAAAAAGTCAATATTTTGTGTTTTTATTTAATTTTTTATTTTTAAATTAAAGTATGTATTTTTTATTGCATTTATTAAAACTTAACAATAAAGCAAAAAAAAATAATCCTTAGCGGACTATTTTTAATAAAAAATTAGATTAAAATGGCGGTTGAAAATTTTCAAAAAAGTTTTTAAAATAAGTTTTCATATTAACGGCTAAATATTTATTATTAAAATACAGTACATTTAGAATAGTTATAGGTATATCTGCTTTAAATTTAAGCTTAAATAAACTGTTTTTGTAAAAGATAAATATTAAAAATCGAAAAAAGTTTATTTTAACTTTACTCAAAAAATTTTCAGGTTAGGGTAAAAATGGTTATGCCATATAAAATTTGTAGGTTTTTTAATGTCGACAACTTTGGCATTTATCTTTTTTAATAGGATTTACTGTTTGGCTTGGGATTGCAAAAAAACATTTTTACTCCTAAAAGCACCCTTCTTCACCCCTAACGCATTATTTTGGTTCGGAAGTTTTAATAATTTCCAAACGTAAACCTTACTAACGTTCCATTTACAAAGGGGTAGTACGAAGTAAAGTAAAGCAAAAGTTCCATCCCGATAATAAAACAAATGGTTAACTCGTCTATGTAACAGATACATAAATAGATATCTTTCATCTGGTACAGCTAAAGCTTTATTAGTTAATTTTTTATAAAATTGTATGCTTTCTATGACTTCACCATTCAAAATCATGCCACCTTTATTTTATTACAATTACTATTCACAATGTCCAACCAAAATATGCTAGTATAAATCCTTTAGAATGATAAAAAAGATCCATTCTTTGCTGGTGGCACAATACTGAACTCAAACAATGCGAAAATTGCCGTTTTCGTTAAAACATACTTTCTACCTTAAAAGCTGATAAAAAAGATACGTATCTCTTATTTTTTGATGTACTATAACACATTCCAAGTTTATGTATATTACATTACAAGTGTGGAAAATGACTAATTTCACACGAGTGGGAATATTGTAGCACGAGGCGTTAGCCGAGAGTGCGACAAACCACGAGTGTAAGAAAGTCATTTTCACACGAGTACTGTACACTATTTTTCCTACGACCACAAATTATTCACCAAAAATAAATAAATTAAAGTTTTGTCTGTTCAGAAAAAATAAAAAACAATTGAGAACTTTTGCAACACTAGGGTGATATTTACTTTGCAACACTAGTGTGATATATACTTTTCCTCACTGCTATATTATACTGTTTTGACAATATTTTTACATCGAAAATCACCTACCTAGAAGCATTATATAACTTTTATCATTTTGGAATTTAAAAAGGCCCTCACTTAATAAAAATTGTATGGTTTGTTAGGTAATAACGCTAATAGTTTAATACGGTTTTCTGCTATTATAAGGGTTTTTTAAAAATTATCGATTCTTACATATTTTAGACACTCTTCTAAATAAAACGTAAGTGGTGCATATCCAAAATATTCCGTTTTTTAAAAAATATCAGTAAATAAACTTACGGGATCGGGGAGTGAAAAGGGGTGCTGGGTGGGGTAAAATTGGTAAAACGAGTTAATGAAACTGAACATCACATGTAAAACTAAGTAAAAATAACAGTTTTCCTCATATTTTTAAGAAAAAATATGTATTATTGTTAGTGCTAACAATAAAAAGCCATTAATGCACTTTTAAGAACTATATTTCATAAAAGTAAACTATTCAAAAATACACAAAAGTACAATTTAGCCATCTTAACAGAACTGTACCACCACGGCTAATCACCGCGCCAATAGTCGAATGCCTGAGTCACTAGATTTATTAATTTATGACAATCATGCTTAGGCAACCAACTATACATTATAATACAAAATATAATAAATATAAAATTGTAAATGCACAACACTGTGCCAGTCAGTGAAAGTTGTTTTTTGTGGTTATGTTCTATGTTCGTAAATTTTAATAAATATAAAATAAGATGATTTTCGCTAATTTGGGTTCTCACCGTTTAAGGTAAATAAAAAGTTTTTTTTTACTGTCACTACAATAAATATGTCACTTGCAAAACCAATAGCAGTTTTTAGAATGACATCATAATATGTATCACACCAGTGTTGTAAAGTACTTTGCAACACTAGTGCTGTAAAGTACTTTGCAACACTAGTGTGATATAACGCATTTTCTATGCATGAAATCAGTGTGCTATTTGCTATTTTCACAAGTGGTCGTAGGAAAAAAATGTTTTTATTTTCTATTAAATTCAATTTTTATCCAATATTTTCACAACACCTACCCATGACATATTGCAATTATTTTTTATAGTTAACTGAATAAGGAAAAGGGTTTTCTACAAAAAAAATTACCTAAAAATTTTAAACACCACATTTTTTTCTTCTCTTTTTGGCGGTCACCATAATGAGTTAGTAGAAAGTACTGCAACTTCTAAACATCTATCTAACCGCTTAAACTGCATTTACAGGCTTTGGTTTCTGGAAAATTGTAAGCATAATTTAACAGTGATGTCGGCGCAGTTGCCAAAATATCCTGTTCTTTTTTAAGTCCCATTCATTTTTATCGCAATAAATAAGCAGTTTAAATTTATTGAATTCACAAATTTTAAAATTAACAGGCAACTACACATTTTTAATGGAGAAGCGCCTAAATACCTGTAATATATACCGCTTAAACTGCGCTCACAAAATTTGATTAGTAAGTTTTTGGGTGAGTGGAATTGTGGAGTAATATGACATTTTTGCTAGCTTTTTCAGTTATGCGATACAAATAATGGAGCCATGGCCATATGAATAAAAAGCGTCCAAACTTGAAAATTCAACACAAAAACAAAACTGACGATTATTCGATATAAGGCTAAATTGTTATTTTAAATAGAAAAACCCTGTATATATTTCTATATTTCTAAAATTTAATCTTTTTTCTTTAAAAGAATTAAATAAGCTATGGCTTTTTGAAATATAAGAAGTTGATTTATCTCAAGGAACTGACTGCATGGCAATTAAGTGTACAGGGTTAGTAGAAAAAACCGGAACGGTGAATTATCTCAGCAACCGTTAAATATGAATAAATAACATTTTGTGTAAGGTAAAGTAACTGAACATGAAAAATTTAAAAATTATATTTCCAAGGTTGCCAAGTTTATTACTTTCTTTCTAGATTGGAGAATTTTAAAATTTTACATATAATATTCTATTTATTATTATTGTAATCAATTTCTTGTATCTACTTAATTATAACCTGTTATTATCGTTGTTTTACTCCTGGCAATATTAAAGATATGGCATCAAGCTTGAATACAGAAACGACCAGGTATGGTCAATTATCTAAAAACTATTCAACCTAAATTCGTCAAAATTAGTACCGAGGAGTAACTGGACATTTTAAATTTAGGAATTGCATTTACGATGTTTCATAATTAAATTTTTTATTTCCATTTCTCGACTTTTTTTAAAGAATGGTGAAAACGTCGCAAAAATGCTATTCATGAATTTAGAAGGTCCAGTTTCACCCCTGTACTAATTTTGACGAATCCAACCAATATATATCGTTTTTTAGATAATTTTATACCTAGCCGTTTTTGTTTTAATTTCAAAAAAGCATGATGCTATATCTCCGAAATTGACGGGAGTAAAAACGATAATATCAGGTCATATTAAAGTTGATACAAGCAATTAATTACAAAAATAAAAAACAGGGTATTCCATTTAAAATTTTAAAATTCTCTAATCTACAAAGAAAATTATTAACTTGGCAACCTTGCAATACAAATCTTTGATTTTTTTATGTTCAGTTACCCCTTGGCACAAAATTTGGTTCATATATATTTGACGGCTGCTGAGATAATCCGGTTTTTCTACTAACCCTGTATAATTTGACAATAAAAATTCAACAAACACGTCCAAGCCGCTTGGTTTATTTATCTAAAGTATTTTTTTTCTTTTTGGTTGTGGCCTTCTTGACTGTTGCCCCCGCCAACATTAATTTCTGCGTACGGCCCTGGTTAAAATTGTAAAGAACTTATAGCATTGCAGCCTTTTTTTTCTGTAACCTTGTAGTAAAAGTGTCATTGTCAAATTATAGTCATAATTGCTATGCAGTCAATTCTTTAAAGATAAATTCATTATTTTAAAATACCCATAGCTCATGTTACCTAAAAAAATATATATTAAAATTTAAGAATATAGAAAAATATGTACAGTGTTCCATTTAAAGTGTTTATATAACATAACTGGCAGTTTTGTTTTTGTGCTAATAGAATGCCACAACCAAATAGCGAAGATATGATAAAAAAACTTTATAAAAATTAAACGCTTTTTGTAAAAATATCATCTTTATAACTTTATTTGTTATCAAGTTGTTTGCGAACAAAATGGATCAAAATATTAACGGCCATCCTGTATTTAGTCGTTTCTATCCTTTTGGCAGAGTTTTTTGTACACGAAAAAATTTGAAAGTGCATTTTTGTTTCGTATATCACATCAGTAACCATTAAGTCCATTTGCTTATTATCCATCACGCCCTCTGTCGACAGAGTGAAAACTTAAGCGAACCCAGGTCCGTGAAATCAATACTTAACGAAAATAACTATTCTTGACAAACTTCCAAAATCACATGACCAAATTCAAAAAAATTAAAACACCTGCTTGTTATTTCCTTGAAAAATTAAAGCAATATGGTGTTTTAACTCTTTCGCTCCTCGAATGAGCTTGCTTGTCAAGAATACTTCTTTTCATTAAGTATCTTTGCAAATACTTTAAAACATTATATTTTAAAGTTTGTAACCAGAATAAAATGTTTAAAACCTTTAAAATATATTTTTCAATATCGTAAACACTAACCTTATTATTTACCCAACCGTTTTTGGTTTGTTGCTTAAATTACCTATTCAAAATATGTCTCAAATAAAATATTCTGCTTTTCACTAGTATCTTCTACTTCACTTATTTTTATAATAAGGGATACATTTAAACAGCTATTTCCAAACATGCTGCAGTGAAACCACTTTTATAACATCTGCTGGCATTTGCACACCCTCTGTTACAAATAACATTTTAAAGAAATTATTTAAGGTAGTTGTCGTGGTAAAGGAGATCCGTCAGAAAATTCTATATTTTTGTCTGCGTATTAAACACATTAAAATACAATTACTCTTAAAATTTGAAGTCGACTGACCACGTAGAATCTGAGATAAATTCAATTTAAAATAGGATATTTAACGTTGACAATCTACGCTCTTTTTAGTTCTGTATCCGTTTTATAGTTATAAATAACAAGCTACTCGTCAGATTTTTTCAAAAAACTAACACTCTTTTAATGGCTTTGTTTTGAGTTTACGAAAAAAATATAAAATTGTTTTGGCCATCTAGATATTGATAAAAAACAGTTTAAATTTTAACAATTTATAAGAAATAAACTTACTAGCAAGTCTGGCTGAAATAGCTTGGCAACGCTGTTGTTAGGGAGTTATTGCAAGTTGCATTCTAAGGATCAAGTATTATTTAGACCTTATTTAAATAGTGCTTGTACTCATATTTTAGAAACATTGCACATTATATTGATCAGTATTGATTTCAATTTTTTTTTTTTTCGAAGGGAGTTTAATATTTCCGGGGGAATTGGGAGGTACAAAAATGAATTACCCCCAAAAGTTGTAGAGTTAAAAAAGTTTTCCCGCTTACTGACATTTTGCTCCGGGGGAATGTCACCAATGGGCCACCCCCTGAATTCTACGCTGATATTGAGAATGGTATTAATAATAATAAAGTAAAAGGCATTTTTCTTTAAGTCAATACCCCAAAAATATAACGATTGCGGTTGACAACCGTTCGGTTACACGAACAATTCCAAAGTTAAAATAAGACACTGACCCCTTTTTGTTAACCTGTATACCGTAATTATTTAGATATTACAAAAAAAACATTTTAGGTTTTAAATCAACTGACAGTTCATAACTTTTTAAATCTGTCTTGTACATGTACATATTTATTTTCTTTTGTAGATAAAATTAGGCACAGCAATCTAGCCAAATTTAAGCGACGAAAGAAACTGGAAAAATTACCCATTTTTGCGGAAAAATAACAGTACCTACGATAGTGAAATTTTTTGGTATTTTAGAGATAGTAAAGAAACAGCTTGTGCAAAAATTAAAGTAGCTAACTTTAAAAAGACCATCTGGCAATGTTTAATTTTCCTTACTTTGTGACTCACTCTGTAGAAATTTTTATAGGAAAATTGGTTTCTGATGTTGGATTTTTAAAATACAGTACCACTTTTTAAATAAAATCCATAAAACCATTGGAGAACGTAAAAAAAAACTTTGTGTTTTTTTTGCTTTTTCGACCATTTCTACTAGGAATTCGAATAAAAGATTTATTTTTTTATTAGAATTCCCACTACTACTACTTATTTCTGTATTATTTTGATTATTAAGTAGTTTGGGTCCTTATGGTCAAAATACCGTCCGAAAATGACCCTGTTTACTGCTAAAAAATAGCAACGATACTACCTACAGCACCCAGTTTTAATAGGCTTTGGAAGGTTATACAGTCGCATAGATACAAAAATTTTCAGGTCGCCAACTTGAAAAATGCAACCCGTAGCGTATTTCATAGAAATTACATTTTTCTCGAAAAATGGCTATGGTACCTGAACGGTACAACCTACGATGTCCAATTTCAATAGGCTTGAAAAGGCTGTATGAATCCTTAATTGTGTAAAGTTTCAAGTTGTATATTAAAAAAACACACATTCTACTCTAAGCAATATAACGAATTCTCCTGGTAAGGCAACTTGCAATAACTCTCTATTCTTCATCTGTTTTTTGACAGCACAGCGCGCTTCAAAGCACTTGTAAAAAAAATTGGCGTATAGCTATTAATATATAATGTTTTATTGGTATATAATTAATGTAAAACCATCTTTCTCTTTAGCTTTATGTTACATATTTTTCTAAAAAAGTCGCGTATGTGTGTTGTGTTTCTACTGATTTAGCAATTATCAAAACCATTAAAATAAGGTCGGAATGTGGTGCCTGTTTAGTTTTTGAAGAAAAATAGGTTAAAAAGAATGGAATGCAATCATTTTTAGCAGACACTGTGGTATGTGCAAACAAAGTTTTTAAATATGATTTAGTGACTAGTAATTTGTTTTGAAGAAGTTAATAACTCAAGTTATACTGGCGCGTAAGTGACGTTGCCGGATAAAAACCTTCAAAAATATGTGTTAGAATTTAGTCGGGTACACTCATGCATAAAAATTATTAATGACTTGGCTAAAATTTCCTGTACTTTTATGGCGCACATAATCGATATTTTCCTGACAATATTGTACCACGACAACTACATACGTTAAAGTCAAAAAATGATTTTATATTATTTATTCTAGCAGGACCGTAAGCTGATATGTCATTTCGAACGGGGCAACAACCTAAAAGGCGACAATAACAAAAATTACTCCAGGTAAGCAAACAAGCTTAGGCATGTTTTTAACAACAACAAAATATATGTACATTCTTGAATGATAAAAATATGAAAAAAACGTAAATACTTATCCTTTTTTAAAACCAAATAAAAAACACATTTAACACATTATAATAACCAACCATATACAGTGTGGGACAGTTACATGCAATTCAAAATATAAGAATAAATATTTCTAAGTTGACTAGTATCAGATTTGTAGTTAATAGAATGTTTGTTTTTCCTAATGTGGCACATTTCAAGGAATAATTACTCTTGTAGTTACTTTGGTTATCTAAAATCTTAACATTATCATAATCAAAATTATGATTAGTTTTTAAATGGTGATCGACAGCAGCGGATGTATTTTTGCCTAGGCGACAATCACTTTTGTGCTGTGTAATTCGCTGTTTGAGCCATTGCGATGTTTGACCTATATAACAGCCCTGACACTCCAAACAAGAAATCTGATAAATAACATTAGTCTGTACAAATAAGGAGTTTTATCCTTAACTTTAGAAAAAAGGTTATCGTTTTTTAACAAATTGTACTTTGCAATTTTTATGTGTTTAAAGTCCTTAAAGAGAGATACGATTGAGTGGGTTAAGTTGTTTATAAAGGGAAGTTTCGTAAATCTTATTTGTTCTTCATAAGGCTCCTCTGTTGGACCATCATAAAAGTTTGAATTATAAATTAGTTTTTTAAAGATATGTTTTGAATAGTCATTGTTAACGAAAATTTCGAATAGGTTTCTCAAATTATGTTTGATAAAACTACCATCACTAATGTGTGTAACCCTGTTTTTTATTGCAATGACAGTATTATATTTTTGATTTTTAGGTTGATTAGAGTGATAGTTTATAAATCTATCAGAGGCAGTCGGCTTTCTGTACCAATCCAAAATGATTTTATTATTCGATGTTCTTATTAACTTTGTGTCTAAGAAAGGTACACTGCGCTCATTTTCAGTCTCGATAGTGAACTGCAAACTAGCACTAAAAGCATTAAAAGTGTCCAACGTAGTTTGAATACTATCGGAGGGTACTGCACAAATTATATCATCAACATATTTGTAAATAAAACCCACATTAAACGGTAACATAGGAATAACATTATCCAACAGATGATCCAGAACAATTGTAGCCAAAATAGGACTTATTGGAGCTCCCATCGGTGTTCCAAAAATCTGTCGGTAGAATATTTTATTGAAACTAAAATATGTATTATTAAATAAAAAATTTACGAGTCGCAAAAAATTTTCCATTGAAAGCGTCGTATGATCTTTAAGAATATCCCACTTTATTCGCAAAATATCAATAACTAGATTACAAGGAAGATTGGTAAACAATGAAACGACGTCCAATGAAATTAACTCATAGTTTTCTGGTAACACAAAACCATTAATGGTATTTACAAAAGAAAAAGTATCCTTAATGTTGTAACCGGTTAGATTTTCAAAAGCATTTTTTAACACGTTAGCAAAAAATTTTGACAAATTGTAAGTAGTAGAGTTAATTGAACTCACAATGGGTCGAAGGGGTATATTCGGTTTGTGGATCTTTGGTAGACAGTATAATTTAAGAAAAGATGAATTGTAAATCATTAATTGTTTTGCAAGTTGTTCGTTAATTTCGTTTTTATTTTTTAAATTTTTTATTAAATCGTTGTAACATTTTTGTATAGACGCGGTGGGATCTTTTTCTAATTCAAAAAAAAAAAAAAAAATTGCGACTCGTAAATTTTATATTTAATAATACATATTTTAGTTTCAATAAAAAATTCTACCGACAGATTTTTGGAACACCGATGGGAGCTCCAATAAGTCCTATTTTGGCTACAATTGTTCTGGATCATCTGTTGGATAATGTTATTCCTATGTTACCGTTTAATGTGGGTTTTATTTACAAATACATATGTTGATGGATGGTATTTCTTTGGGTACACGCCAAAATTAAATTAAAAGTACTAAAAACCAAAAAAATTTAAACAAGTAAAAAGATAATTAAAAATCGACGTTTCGGTGGCAAATCTGCCACCGTTGTCAAGATAAATGGAAATAAAATAATAAAAATGAAAACTTACTATTATTTAGGTTTTAAAATTCAAAATTTTTATGTTTTTCTCGGATATTCTGAAAACTTTGACATTAAATTATGTACTGGTGATTTAATGTCAAAGTTTTCAGAATATCCGAGAAAAAACATAAAAAATTTTGAATTTTAAAACCTAAATAATAGTAAGTTTTCATTTTTATTATTTTATTTCCATTTATTTTGACAACGGTGGCAGATTTGCCACCGAAACGTCGATTTTTAATTATCTTTTTACTTGTTTAAATTTTTTTGGTTTTTAGTACTTTTAATTTAATTTTGGCGTGTACCCAAAGAAATACCATCCATTAAATGAATCCGCCAAACTACAGAACATATCTTCAAATATGTTGATGATATAATTTGTGCAGCACCCTCCGATAGCTTTCAAACTACGTTGGACACTTTTAATTCTTTTAGTGCTAGTTTGCAGTTCACTATCGAGACTGAAAATGTAAGAGGTGTTTAACTATTATGTTAAAAGTTTAAATTTATGCAATATTGCTTTTAAAATTTATTATTATTTATAAAAAAAAACGTTTTCTTATTTTTACCCAAAAAAAGTATCAAAATAAAACACTCAAAGTAAGAAATGAGACACCTGGATTTTACCGCTTAATTAAGATCCTATTAAGTCAGTGTAAATGTAAACCGATTGTAAAAACATAAAACGTCCCTTCTGCGTTTTTTTTTATTTATTTAAAAAGAATTAAAGAGAATCTAGTTTCATTCAGATTATAAACATGAGCGGGCTTTTCTTTTAAATTTATATCCTTTTCCTTTTCCCACTTTATTACAAAAAAGAATGTATAAATGGTTCACTTGGGGCAGATCTTCGACACTTTTCTAGTTGTTTCATTTATTGCGACTTAAATTGTTTCCAAATAATTGTAATCAGTTGTCACTGGTTTTCATCTTTAAAAGTTGTTCGAAGGATATTTTCAAATTCGTATTTTGCCATTATACCTAGCTAAATCGATGTCTACCTCAACGACTAGGGCTGTTTTTCTTCCCTGTCTTGTAATTTTTTTTGTGAACATACCGATATAACTTGCTATGGCATATGACATTTCGCCTTAAATACCTACATTTGCGGTTTTTTCAGGTCATCTAACGTGTATTTTTTAGCTTTACGAATATACTTTCCTGACATTTTCAGGCAACCCCTAACATGTTAAAATCATGGTGTATAATTTTTACCCCAAAAGATGTCGCTTTTTTTCTTACACTCTTCTTAAAAATACTAATTTCAAGAGCGTCAGATGCCTACCGTGTAACCTTTTAGCCACAATGCGATTTTAACAGAGTGAGGATCTCAACTGGTTAAAGATCTGCGGCAAAAGTTAAGAAGGCGAGTTTAAAAGTATTTTCCTCAAAAATGTCCTTTTCAAATATAACTAATTATAACAATATTATTTTAATACATGTGTTCGAATGTTTTATATAGGTATATTCGTCGACGATCAAACAAGGTGATTTATGATTAAAATTTAAGAAAATTTTATCTCTTTTTTATTTGTTAGAGGTGTCTCATTTTTAACCAAAGAATCGAATGTCTCATTTTTACCCCCACTTGCCCCTATTTCTCTGGAGTTGTAGCACTTTTGCTTAAGACACCAAACATGTCAAAAAAATATATTTTTAATGAACAATATAACTCGCATTGTTTGTACTTCCAAAATGGTTTTGCTTTCGGTTTCAGGAATGTGTTTTTAGTAGTTTTTAAAAGCTTTTTTATTAGACAGAAAAATCTTTCTTTTGACAGTACCAATTCTATTTATTATCACTATATCAACAACAACAACTTCAATATAACAAAACAGGTAAAAAAATAAAGTTACAACATTCTCCACCCCAGTAATAAATTCTTGTTTATTACTTATTGGTCTTTATGGACATCTAAAACACATAATTTGGCCACAGGTCTTCTAAAGGTTCCCGTACTGGTCTTGACATCTGCTACCCGAATCTTATTGTCCTTGCTAGGGTAAACTGCAATTACAATACCCATTGGCCAGGTATTGCGTGGAAATTCTGGATCCGATATAATTACGACATCATCTACTTTTAGGCTTTGGTTATTTGAGAAATACCATTTGGTTCTTTTATTTAACGATGGCAGATATTCTTTAAGCCACCGTTTCCAAAATTTATCCGCCATAACTTGTGATATTTTCCACTGTTTTCTACCAAACATGTCACTTTCGTTGAATGTACCTGGTATTTGTGCTGCGCTGGAGGTTCCCATTAGGAAATGATTTGGAGTTAATGCTTCTTCGTCTGCGGGATCTATAGATATTTCTACGAGTGGTCTGCTGTTAACGATATTCTCTGCTTCTATAATTAATGTTCTTAAAATTTCTTCTTTTGGCGGCTGCTCGTTTAAAATTGCATACAATGCAGTTTTTACAGATTTTACTAATCTTTTCCAACTACCTGCCATATGGGGAGCCAAAGGAGGAATAAAATGCCATTCAATTTTTCTGATACTTAAAAAACTTATAATTTTGTCTTGATCTAGTAGTTGTAAAGCTTCTTTAAGTTCCCTTTCTGCACCTTTAAAATTCGTACCGTTGTCTGAATAAATTTGATTAGGGAATCCTCTTCTACCCATAAACCTTCTTATTGCCATGATTGCCGGATCTGTGTTTAAAGTGTTTGCAATTTCTAAATGTACTGCTCTTGTGCTCATGCACGTGAACAAAACGCCATATCTTTTTTCTCTTCTTCTTCCAACGGTGACAAGCATTGGCTCATAATAATCTACGTCAGTTGTCGTAAATGGTCTTACAAAGGCATTTAATCTGGCAAAAGGTAGTTGTCCCATTTCTGGAAGTTGAGGTGTCGATCTCTTATTTTTACAAAATTGGCAGTTGTTCCAGCAACTTCTTATGGCAGCTCTAATTATTAAAATCCAAAAACGTTGACGTAGTTCATTTATAACATAATTTTGTCCATTATGACCAGCTTGTAAATGATAATGTAATATTAATAATTTTGTATACCAGTGATTTGGGTCCAAAATAATCGGTTGCTTCATATTCCAGTTTATATTTTCCATTACTTGAAGTCTACCTTTCATTCTTAATATGCCATTTTTACCTAATATTGGCGATAGACTGTATATTCTGCTGCTTTTCTCAACTTGTTCAATATTTTTCAGATCTTTAATTTCGTCAGGAAAACACTGGGATTGTGTGTTTCTTATTAATAAAGTTTCAGCCTTTTCTATTTCTAAAGAAGTAAGTTCACCGCAGTTAGTATTATTTTTCTTAAGTTTTTCCACAAATCTTAAAACCCATGCTGTTGAACGAACTAATCTTGACCAATTTGAGAATCTATTTATTTCAGGTATAGGTTCGTCAAGTTTTGTATCTAAATTTATTGTCACTCCTACAAACTTTTTTCTTACTTCAGACGTATCTAATTGTATTTTCGATAACTTGGGCCATTCTTCTTCACTGCATTTCAAAAAACTCGGACCATTAAACCATCTACTTTTAGAACTACATTCAAATTTAGACTCTTCACGTGTAGCTTCGTCAGCTACATTTTCTTCCGTTGGTAATCAGTTCCATTGTGAAGCTTCAGTAGTTTCTTGAATCTCCACTACTCTATGAGCAACAAAAGGTTTAAAAATAGTAGCATTTGACTTTATCCAAGTAACAACCGTCTTTGAGTCGGACCAGAAATAGCAGTTATTTATATTAATATTATGATTTATTTTTACCGTTGTTGCAAGTCGTGAACCTAAAAGTGCAGCTTGAAGTTCTAACCGTGGAATAGATATTGGTTTTATAGGTGCTACTCGTGATTTGGCCATAATAAAACAAGTATCAATTGAGTTAATTTTTTTAATTCGAAAATAACATAGAGCAGCATATGCTTGAGAACTAGCATCACAAAATGTATGAAGTTGTATTTCTTCAGCTTCAAATATATTTGAAACATAACATCGAGGTAATGATAAAGTAGATAAATTTTGTATATTCCTAACCCACGTTTTCCATCTTTCCAGTTGTTGCTTGTCCAGTGCCTCATCCCAGTCATTTTTTGATCTCCAAAGATCCTGTAAAAGAATACGAGCTTTAATAGTAAAGTTACTTAAAAAGCCTAAAGGATCAAAAATGGTCATTACAGTTTTTAATACTTCTCTTTTTGTGACATGTTTTTCCTGAAGCATTTCTAAATAATCTGAATTTCATTTAATGCAGAAGGAAAACGTATCTTGCTTTGGATTCCAAAACAGGTCTAGTATTCTTTCAACTTTATTCTGAATGTTCTTATCAATTTCCATTTCTTTGTTACTAAAGCTTCTTACATTCTCTGGAATGTTTTTTAATAGTTCCATTGAGTTGGATAACCAGTTTCTGAGTTCAAATCCACCACGTCTTTGTACTTCTATAACATTCATAATTAATTGTATTGCCTCTTCCTCAGTGTCGACACTGTCCAGATAGTCATCGACGTAATGTTGTTCTAAAATTGCTTTAACAACTCTTGGAAATTCTGATTCAAATTCTAGGGCATTTTTACGCATGACATACTGAGCTGAAGCTGGCGAACAAACTGTTCCAAACATCATAACTTTCATTTCAAATTCCTCATTTTGCCACAAAAAACGTTGAGCACTTCGGTCGGTAGGTCTTATTTGAACTTGATGAAACATTTCTTTGATATCCGCAGTAAAAGCTATATTACGTTGCCTAAATTTAAAGATCATGCCTAACAGAGAATTTAGAAAATCTGGGCCTTTTAGTAGTAAAGTATTTAAGCTAATTTCCTCTGTTTTTGCAGCAGCATCAAAAACAAATCTGAGTTTTTTGGGTTTATCAGGATTTATAACGCCAAAATGAGGTAAATACCAAATACGTTGTGTTTCATTGTTTAGGTCTTCCTGGGTCAACTATCGCGCATATCCTTTTTCTAAATACTCGTCCACTTTTTTACTGTATACTTGTTTAAAATTTTCATCCTTTTTCATTTTTCTTTCTATAGATTTTAGGCGGCTTACTGCTGTTACTCTACTATCGGGCAAGTTAAAATTTTCTTCTTTCCATAATAATCCACACTCCCAACGATCAGGTGCTATCCTTTTAGTAGTGTCTTCTAAAATTTGAAGGGCCTTAAGTTTCTCTGGGTCTAAAGATTGGTCACTATACTTTATTCCGAGATCATCTATTCTAAAAGAATTTTTTAATAACTCATCTATCTCATTGCTTTTATTATAAGTATTAAATGAAAAATCATTGTCTACACGACAATGGTAATTTTCTCAAATACACCCAAATAACCCAGCCAAGTTTAGATTTTGATAAAAGGTGTATTTTTTCCGCCTTCAATTATCTGTCTTGGAATAATTAAATCAATATTATCATGCCCAATTTTGGGTTTTGCATAATTAAGTGAAGGTACATCTAATGTTTTTAAATAGTCCAATTTTTTAGCTAAATTTTTAATATCTATACTTTGTACAGGTAATGACAAATTTTCTACTGTTCTAACGTTGTCAATAGAAAATATTTCTTCTTCATTCTTACCTTTTATTTCAATACTTACTCTTCTTGAAAATGGCTCTTCGCAAGACATTGATTTAGTTGCCCTTATTTTTAAAGTTTCCTCTGGACCAGTGGCACCAATTTCTTCTGCCAACGACTTTTCTATCATAGTTACCGTTGATCCGTCGTCAAAAAACGCGTATGTTTTCACTGTCCCATTTGGTCCACTAATTTCTACAGGAGCCACTCTCAAGTAGACTTCAGATTTTTTATGTATTGATCTTTGGTATGATGAGTTTGATGTTCTTTAGTTTCTTCTTTATGAAGAACGCAGTGATGTTTATACTGGCAGTCTTTGACTTCACAGGTTTTTCGACTTTTACAAAATTTAGTAAGATGTGATGCACCTAAACAAGAAAAACAACATTTATTTTCTCGTACCCACTTCACTCTTTTATCTATGACCAAATTTTTAAATTCTTTACATTTTTCAATTTTATGACCCTCTTTTTTACAAAACTTACATTTAAATATAACATTTTTGTTTTCTTCCAGTTGAAAATGAGTATCTCTTCTTTCCGTCCTATGTGTCTGGCACAGAAACATACATCACTGCATCGCTGATTTCCTGAAACCATTGTGAAAAATCAGGTAAAGTTATAATTTTGTATTCTTTTTTCAGTACAGATACATGTTTGCCCCAGTCAATCTTTAATTTACATGTAAGTTTACTTACCATGTCGTTCAGTAATTGTGGATTTATTATGTATTCACGACATTTCAAACTTTCCACTGTTACCACCAAATTTTGAATTTTATTTGGAAGTTCCAAAATTAAATTTATGTTGTTATCTTTTAAGAACGAAAAGGATTTAACCGAATCCAACAAATTTTGAATGATAATTTCCGGTCAGCCAAAATTATTTTCTAAAATTTTAATTATCTTGTTTGTTTCTTTTGTAAAATTTAGGAGTGCGCTTACAGACTCTCGGGCTTTTCCTCTTAAACGTTTTTGTAAACGAATAATATTTTCAGCATCTGAAAACCCACACAAACGTGTAGTTTCCCTAAACTGAGAAATAAAAAACATCCATTCCTCTGGCTCCCCGGAAAATACCGGAAGATCTTTACTTATTGTTTGCCTAGCCAAGAAGTTGTTCACATTTAATACTTCCGCTGTATTTTCTGGAGCACCAGATGCAAAATTGTCTTTATTTTTGTTACCATTTTCCAAATTATCATTTTTAAAATAAGTAAAATTATTATTTTCTGTTGAATTTACCCAATCTTGAATAAATTCTGATTTATCTGTCATACTTTTTAAATCAAAATAACTTTTAGTTTCACTAGAATATTTACTATCTAATTCAGCTTGTTTAAAAGCTGCTTCTTTAATAATTAAACGCCGTTCAATTTCTGCTAACTTTCTTTCTTTTTCTAACTCTATTTCTAATTGTTTTTGCCTAAATGTGCTTGACTTTGAAATTTTTGAATTTTGAAAAGTACTTGGAACATTCTTACCTTGATTAGTTCTATGGGTTTGCACGCTGTGTACCCAATTATCTACTTCCTCAGCACCCCTCACCTTCCAAGTGGGAATGGTAGATTAATGACTACCCCTGGTACCTACTGTACTGAGCAGTCTACTACTAATCGATCATATACCTTCTCATTGCAATTCCTCGTGTTTCGTCCTGACTGGGACTCATCATTAGTATATATACCCAAATCCTAGACACGACTAACTTTTCGGAGTTATAGTATTATCGTCATAAGTTTAGGGGTTTTCACCCCCAGTGCACCTCGTAGGCCATGGGCGGAAGAACCAAGGATTACTCGATGCTGGCTGACAAACCCGCCGAACGTGCACGGGGGCTCCTCACTCTCCTCTCTAGGGCCACATTTGAGCTTGATTGCTCTGTGAACCTAAAATAGTTAAATGTGGAGTGCAGCCCAAAAACGCGAAGGGGGAGCGTCAATACCGATTACCGGCTCGTTTATGTTTGTGGCGCACTGATCGCAAGGATATAAAAGTTATCCATGTGTGAGCTTGTTAAAACTTATGAAAACGTGACCCACAACCCCACTACTAGCCACTAAACGGGCGTCCTGGTTCCCAAGCCCCGAACCCGAAAGGGATGCGTGAGGGATGGAAACTTGATGACGGACATCAGCGAGCATGTGCTCGGCACTGGCTGCGACTCATTAAACCGACTTCCGTGGAGTTCACTCTCCTTGGACGAAGGCATTCAACATCACAATATTTATTTTCTAAAACGTGTAAAAATCTGTAGAATTCTATTTCAACTAACGCTTGTCAAAATATTTTTAAAATGATTTGGAAGAAAACATTTTTAACTGGAAGCTAGCAAAAATCACAAATAAATTTCAAGTATGTTAACTATTTTGATCAGGAAATCATGTGGCCACACAAAATAATTTCTAATTAAATGTTAATGTTCCCCATCACGTAAAGACATAATTGCCTTTGCATTTAATTTAATATTTCTTTACAGATTTTTGTAGTAAACATTTACTTAAAACATCAAAATAGTATTTAATACAACTCATTATTTATAAAGCAGACATTTTACAAGTAAGTAAAAACCGGAAACCAAATGTACACTTAAAATTTACCTGTTTAGCCCTCTTAAGGATGGCTTATAATCTCTTTGTTGTATATAAGCCGATTTAAAATACCTTAAGTGCCTCTTAAATTTTTAATATTTTGCTTTGGGGTAAATACTAAAGTGGGTTCTTGATTCATTCAATATTCGATCCCAATGTATTGTTTCATTTGTAAAGTGCTTAAGACACAATTTAGGAAATAGTATAGAGACAGAATAAAAAACATATATTTTTTTGTATGCAATGGGTGACCATTTTGGTTGTAACTGCTAGGTATGTCGATTGTTAATAAACCTTGCAGTTTTCGCGAAGCTAAGCTTCCTTTTGTAAAACAAAAGGATAAAGTCGTCATTATCCCTTCTAATTTCTGAGCTACGCAAAAAGCATTGTAGTTCAGTTACCTCTTGTATCTCAGTTAACTAACAAATTATCAAAAAGTTAAAAACGAATTTTTACCTAACTTTATATAGAATGCAGTGCCAAAATCAGATTTTCTTTAATACAATTGCCTTTGAAATATTTACCAATGTTTGTTTTTTTATAGAACAATAGTTATACACATTATTTTCACAACTTACACTTTAAATTTTAAAGTATGCCATAAAAACAAATAAGTTAGCTAACAATTCGTTTGGATGTAGTAGTTCTTACTTTACCAATTTTAAATTGGAAAAGAAAAGGAGTAAATGTGCCCCCATTTTGTTTTTAAAGGTCTAGCGTAAAAACCAATAAAAAATTGCAATTTTTTTAATCTTTGGACAAACCACGAAGGCTAAAAGCCTAAATACTAACGTATCGTGGTTGTCTTAAGCTGAGGTAAGAGGGAGTTTGTTGACACGGGACTTAAATACTTGAAGATTTGGGGAGGAAGGAAAGACCTCCGCGGGCAGCAGGTTCCACAATCTAGAAACTCTAGGGATAAAAGAACGAACAAAGTGAAAAGTTCGGGGCCTGTCCAGTTGGACCGTATAGGGATGCATACGCGCGGAACCACGAGTTTCTCTGTTGGGAACCGTAAGTGGAGGAACTATACTGGACAATTCTTCAGAGCAGAAGCCATGGAAGTACCTATAAAAAGCGATAAGTCCCCCACAGCCCGACGATGGGCAAGAGAGGGAAGCCTTTCTGTAAGTGAAGGATCATTAATGAGACGAATAGCTCTTCTTTGAATAGAATCAAGAATGCTTAGGGTTGTGGGGGACGCCATGCCCCAGATATGAGAACAATATTCCAAGGGAGGTCGGATTTGGGACACATATAAAGTGTATAAATTAGAAGCGGAAAAATACTTTTTGGCTCGAAAGAGAAATCCAAGCTTTTTGAAGCTGCCGTGGCTATATATACAATGTGTTTATGCCAGTTAAGGTTATTTTCAAATGTGACGCCCACGAGATTGAAGGTGTCTTTGCTCTGTAAAACTTGGCCGCTCATAAGTAGAGGATGAGTATTTGATGACTCTTTTCGCGACAAGGAACATGATTGTGTTTTGGATGCATTAAAGTGGACGAGATTTTTGGTGCCCCAATACAATATTAAATTAAGATCATCATTACAATAACTGATATACATCGATCAGATAGATAACTAGAGAGCCAAGTACAGAGTTTAGTTGAAAGACCATAGGAGGGAAGTTTATTAAGAAGTGCGGCATGCCAGACTTGGTCAAAAGCTTTGGATATATCAAGAGCAACGATCTGGGACTCACCTAGAAACTCAAGAGACTTATTCCAGCAGTGTGATACGAAGGAAAGAAGATCTGCTGTAGATCTTTTGTGGCGAAATCCATACTGCCTGTCATGCAAAATTTTGTGTTTTTCTAAGTACTTAAGAATTTGTGAATTAATTAATTTTTCCATTACTTTACAAAGAACTGACAGGATTGAAATTGGTCTATAGTTAGATGGAAGGGATTTAGATCCTTTCTTCGAAATAGGTTGAACACGTGCAGCTTTCCAGCTCTCCGGAAAGATACCTGTGTCGTAAGAAATTCGAAAGAGCCGAGTTAAGATTGGTGCAAGTTCTGGAGCACATTTTTTTAAACGATTGCTGGTATGCCATCCAGCCCAGACGATTTCTTGGTGTTAAGGGAAGAAAGGATACGCTTAATGTGTTTTACTTTAAAAATAATATTGGGCATTTTATGAGGAACTGGGGTAACCGTTTGAATTGGATGATTTACGGGAGGGTCAAGGGTTGAATTGGCAGCAGATTGTTTGGCAAATAGTTCTGCCTTTCCTTTAGCTTTCGCTTTAATTAATTTAATTAATTCGCTTTAGCTTTAATCTAAATATTACATCACCGGTTTTTGTATTCACTTACCAATATATTATTTACCATGAATAAAAAAAGCTACGGATAATTAAAAACATTTATACATTATATAAAGCGCTAATTTAAAAATTTGAGATCAAGTAAGAGGATATATGGCACCCTGGGGGTCAAATTAAATGTATTGTAGTTAACGACAAAAATCGCAGATAAAATATTTACCTTCAGGACCTGCACAGTCGGTATGAGACCATAAGTAACAACTGTGACACTATATCCACTCTTCTAGAATAACTGGTGTCAGGTGTCACAAAATATACAAAATGTGTCCCCAGGTACTAGTGATGAACGGACATTTTTATCAGGGGCCAAATTACCAATATGGTGAAATCCATAAACCACCCTTAATAAATAGTATAAAACCTCGAATAGTCTGAATATGCACCTTAAAAATCCTGTGGGAAAATGTCAATTAGTACAAGGTCCAGCTCTCTGCAGCTATAATTTGATATTAACTGTTCCTTACCTATTAATTGCAGCATAACAACAAAGTTTTGGCGAATGTAGATTGGTTCGTAAAGCCAACGGATGTGCTGCTCTATCTCAGATTTTTTGTTATTATTTTAAAGCTGTCATATTAATGTTTCCTTTTAAAAAAGTATTACTAGATCGCGTGATTTTATATAAAAAACAACAAAAAGAGCCGTAATATCTGCAGGGACCACATTACCACCTTTCCCTCTAGTAAGCTTGTTAGTGTTTTCTATTTTGGTATACAAATCTAATTAAAAAAAAAAAAAACATTAGATTTATCATTAGAAAAAAAATATAAAAAACAAAAGGTATAGTATTAAGTAAAAAAGTTAAAAAACATTATTTCAACCACATGGTGTTTTAATAACCCAAATAGTTAATACTGGCAATTACTCTAAAAAATTATTAAATAACAGGTTAAACAATCACGTAATATTACTTAAAAAAGTTCTACCTCCTAGATTTATACAGTGACCGGCAAATTGTCCGCAACATATCGATGAGTTTTTGACAAAACGTCGTAAGTGATATTCCTCAATTTTAATTTTAAAAATAAGGCCCATTTGCTTGTTTTTTTTGACAACTAGAGCAAATAGAATAAAAATAGGTTTTCGCCAGTACACCCGGTATTGTAATGGATTATTTCTAAAGATCTTCCTAATGTTTTTCCAAACCAAAAACGTTTAATTTTTCAGAAATAGTAAAATTTATTGATCTCAATTATGTTGTACTCATAACTTTACTAAAGACGTGTTTTCACATTTTATGCATAAACTTAAAAATTATCCCTCAATTTATCGCTTTATTTTAATGTTATCTTAATCTGTGATTTTATTAGTTCAGAAATTAAAATAAACATTTTACAACTTTTTTTTACATTTTACAAAAATATAGACAAATTTTACCATAAGTAATAAGCAAATTACCCTAGTAAAAATAAAAATACAAGGCATAAATTAGAAATTAAAATGGATCTAGTAGACTCTGGAAACAAAGCATGTTGAAGATCATCCCATGCACGCCTAATTGCAAGCTGGTATTTATAGTTTTGTTAGGGTAAATTGCTAGTGAGTTATGATAAAAATTGCTCATATTTTTTTGCAATTTTTTAAAAAATGTAAACTGTCTGTTTTACTTCATAACTAATTAAATTACAGATTAGAATTATATTAAAATAAAGCAATAAATTGAGGGGCAATTGTTAAGTTTATGTAAAAAATATGAAAACGCGTCTTCAGATATAAGTAGAACATAAGTAGAAAATATTTTAAAAAGTAACGAATTTACTTTTTTAAATTACATGCTTTAAGCTTTGCATTTGGGGTTAAAATTACATTTTAAGCCCTTTTAACGTCAAACTTTTTTTTGATATTATGACCTTACTTTTCGTAATTCAATCTCAGTTTTTTTAAATATTTTGCCATAACGCTGTTCACATGACATATGTCAAAATAAATTTTTAGGTTATCGGAGATGCAGAGGCGGTTGCCAGAAAAAAATCGGAATCTCTCTTAATTAATAAAAAAAAAACCCATATTTTGGACATTTTGCCGGTCACTGTATAACCAAAAAACTCAAATAAGCCCATTAGTAAAAACCAATTTTAAAAAATGTGCGGGAGCATATCGTTAGTGTAATTCGCAAAGTGCGTAACTCTATTTTTAGAAATTTTAGAGAAGAATTTTTTAAAGCTGATTTTTATAGTGATGTGTTGTAGCATATAGTCAAAAATAATTTAATACAAAAAAAATATTTCCTTTTATATTAAATTATTTTTTTACTGTATTAAAGAAAGCATATTTTTTTAATTTTTGGAAATTGTCGATAAGAAAACATATGCCAAAAACCAGAAATCCTAAAGAATTTGGAATAATTGGAATAATAAGTATATTCCCAGAAATCTCTAAAGCTTTTAGAAGGATTTTGTATGGTCAAATGTTTATATTTTTTTGTTAAAATTGTATTTTATTTGATGAAGAGTGTGGTTTTCGAAAGGGTTTTAGTACTGCAATCGCACTAGCCTTGGTATTGAGTAAAATTATGCCTGCAATTGATGAGGGGTTGGCGAGTGTTCTGGTGCTGCTGGATTTTTTAATACGTTTGATACAATCGACCATCGTTTATTATGTTTTAAACCAATATTTTTTTTTTTTTTCACCCTTTCGGGGTCATCCCACCCAGGTCCGACGACCGCCCCCTAGGTGGTGCACTGCAGCCTGAAGGCTTATTGTACCTTGACCCCTACTCCTTCTCATTCACACACCAAGATGGTTTGGTTTTGATTTTTAAGCGGTTAAATTTATTACATCATATTTTTAAGGAAGAAACCCAAGGTTTGGAGTAAAGGGCGTTTTATTAGATACAGTTCAGTATCTTCATGATTTTCACAAGGTCCAATTTTAGGCCCCCTACACTTTAACATTTATACAACTGATATATTATTAAAGTCTGTTCCAAATTGTGGGGTAATTGCATATGCCGACGATACACAATTATATTAACCCATTTAAAGTGTTTTTAATAATAAGTATAAAACTAATATAAATGATGGGTTGGATCCCATTTAAATGTTATCAGGTGAATTCAATCTTCTTTAAAATTATGAAATTCGAATGTGATTTGTTTTGGTAGTCTGAAAAATAAAATTATATAAAATTATTAAACAACACAAATATAAAAATTAAGGATCTTTTTTGCTTTTCGTTAAGTCTGCAAAAAATTAGGAAGTAGATATTGAGATTAAAGGTTTGTTAAACATATGAAATATTTGATAAAATAAAGTTATTTTTTGTTATATCTTGGTCAAATACACACATTAGAAACATAAGAATACCAAGTACCTAAATACACCATTAGATTAGATTAGATAAGAATAGGGCCGGGATAACCCATGCACTGAAGCCGCTCGGCTTATTGTGCACCCTGTCTTTTACGTCTGGGTGATGTCAGCCAGACGGGACCTACAGCTTAACGTGGGTTCCGAACCACGGTCCTATGAGCGACAACTTAAGACCTTGTCCCCACCCAGGGGGCACTACTGCCCTACCAACTGAGTGGGGTCCGCATGTCTACGGTTGCGCAGGACACGGCAAAGTGTGGTCCGGCGCCCTGGTCCTTTGGTGGCCTTCAGCGTCGATAGATTTTGCACTTTGTCCGTCTGGTGTTGAGCTAACCACTAAATTTCCGACCAACTTATAAATAAGTATTTGGCCTTAGCAGGATTCGAACCCACCTCATGTCCGTTGTGCGCTCAACGACTTAACGCCTTACACGTTAAGCCATCACCGGACTAAATAAACACCATACTGCACCTATCTTTAAACAAGGTTTTATTTTTAATGCTGTAAGACTATGTACTTCTTTGCCTTTTTAATTTAAATAAAACAATACGAATTGTCAGTTTTTCAGAAAGCAAAAGGTACTAGGGTAATGCCAGGGGCAATTCGGCATGTGTTTTAAACTACCTAAGGGCATGTAAACCACTAAATATTTCATTAAAAATAATTTGAAAATAACTTTTTCAATGTTTAATTTGAGGCGACTTCTTGCTGTGGTAAAAACAGAGTAGCGCTTTGTGTTAGACTTTGCCACCCCGAAATTTCCCTTCTTCTTCTTCTGTAATTTAAATTAGTTTTTAACAAATATCTTCCTAAATATTATGTTTTTTTCTGTTGTTACTAAATAAAAGGCGTTATTTATTTACGTTTTATTTATTATTTAAACCCACAATTTTGTATATATTTAAAAAGCTTGTAGAAAAAAAAATGTACAGGGTATCAAGTAACTTTAAGGAGTAATTCTAGATAAAATATGAGGAAATGCTTTTTATGAACATATGTCCTAAACTTTTTGACGACGTCTTTTATTTTTTAATATTCTAATAAGTTATTTATAAAAAAACATATGTATGTCCTGTAACGCTTAGGACATACATATGTTCGAATAAAGCTTTCTTCTTATTTTAAACTGTAGAATAAAGTTTGTCGATAATGTTACTGGTCACCCTGTATAGGATGTTTCTTTTAGAAAACAATTTTTTTTATCTTTGGACAATTCACGAAGGCTAGAAGCCTAAATACTAACGTACCGTGGGTGTCTTAAGTGAGGTAAGAGGGAGTTTGTTGACACAGGACTTAACTACTTGAAGATTCGGGGGGAGAAGAAAAGACCTCCGCGGGCAGTAGGTTCCACATTTCAAAAACTTTAGGGATAATAGAACAAACATAGGGGAAGTTCCGGGCTGGTCCATTTGAACCGTATGGAATGCACCAAGATTTTCTTCAAAGCAAAAACCATGAAAGTACCTAAAAAAAAGCAATAAAACCCCTACCACTCGACGATTGGCATGAGAGGGAAGCCTTTCTGTAAGTGAAGGATCATTAACGAGGCGAACAGCTCTTCTTTGAATGAAATCAAGCATGCTAAGGATTCTGGGACACGCCATACCTCAGATATTAGAACAATATTTCAATGATAGGTCGGATTTCGGACACATATAAAGTGTATAAAATAAAAAAATAAAAATACTTTTTGGCTCGAAAAAGAAATTCAAGCTTTTTGAGGCTGCCGTGGCTATAGATACAATGTGTTTATGCCAGTTAAGGTTATTTTCAAATTTAAGGCCCACAAGATTAAAGGTGTCTTTGATCTCTAAAACTTGGCCGCTTATAAGTAAAGGATGAGTATTTGATGACTCTTTTCGCGATAAGGAACGCGATTGTGTTTTGGATGCATTAAAATGAACGAGATTTGTGGTGCCCCAATCCAATATTAAATTAAGTTCCTGTAAAAAAGATATCTACTTCGTTCGGAGTTTACTTTTTAAATCCGGTTTAGAGATGGGTTTAGAAACCTGAAAACTGGAGTGAAGGGTACTATCGTTGGCGAAACTATGAATGGAATTAGTTGTGAACGAGAGAAGGTCGTTGATGTAAAGAAGAAATAATGTTGGTGCCAGTACTGAGCCCTAAGGCACTCCATCATTTACTTGGTGAAAGCTTAAAGAGTGGCAACCCACAATAACTGCTGCTAGCTAGAGAGCCAAGTACAGAGTTTAGTTGAAAGACTCTAGGATGGAAGTTTATTAAGAAATGCGGCATGCCAACCCTGGTCAAAAGCCTTGGATATATTAAGAGCAACGATCTGGTACTCACCTAGAAACTTAAGAAACTTATTCCAGCAGTGTGATACGAAGATAGAAAGATCTTCTGTAGATCTTTTGTTGCGAAATCCATACTGCCTGTCATGCAACATTTTGTTTTGTTTTCTACATACCTAAGAATTTGTGAAATAATTAATTTCTTCATTACTTTACAAAAAACTGAGAAAAGTGAAATTAGTCTATAGTTAGATGGAAATTTTTAAATCCTTTCTTGGAAATAGGTTGACCAAGTGCAGCTTTCCAGCTCTTCAGAAAAAACCTGTGTCGTAAGAAATTCGAAATTCGAGAGATGCAAGTTCCGGAGCACATTTTTTAAAACGACTGCTGGTATGCCATTTAGCCCAGACAATTTCTTGGTGTTAGGAGAGAAGAGAATACGTTTAATATGTTTCACCTTAAAAATAATAGCGGGAATTTGATGAGGAACTGGGGAAATAAATGGATTTCTATAAGTTCAGAGTTGTTGGAAGGGTTAAGGGTTGAATTGGCAGCAAATTTTTTAACAAATAATTCTGCCTTTTCCTTAGCGGTAGAAATAATTTCATTTTTTAAAGTAAGTGGTGGAAAAGAACTGGTACAAAAATTCCTCCTTAGGCCCTTCGCAAAGGACCAGAAATCTTTACTGCCATTTAAACAAGAAAAAACTTTGCCTTAAAAGCGATTATCGAAGGAGTCTTTGGCTTCTGAAATTGTTTGATTGTATCAGTTTCTTGCTTAAATGCTGGCCTGTTAATTTTCTGGAATGGGATTCTGTTGAACTTTCTTGTGAGCCTAAACTTTTAGAAGTCTATCTTTATCACAAGATTTGGAAAACCAGGGTTTGTTTATTGGATTGTTTGGGGTTCTTGATGGTGTGTGGAATATAGGTTTCAATGCCCAATTAAATTAATTTAGTCAGTTGACCGCAAATCTCAGAAGAATCACGAGAAGAAAAGCAGATGGAATCCCAGAGGTAAGTAGCGACGAAGTCCCTCAGGCCATCCCAGTAGGCTGAGTTGTAGAGCCATATGATGCGTGGTGGCATGCAGTCATTTACTTCTGGATGTGAAGGGTAAGATATAGTAACTAAGCCATGATCTGAGCGACCTACGGGAGCAGTAACAGATGCTTAATAGACTTCAGGGTTGGTGGTAATAAAGAGATCTAAGGGATGTGTACTATGATTTGAGACTCTAGGAAAGTAGGTGGGTTCCATAATAAGATTGGTTAGAGAGTTACTGACTGCGAAGATTTAATATTTTAAAAACAATAAATTTAAGAAAATTCTCGCCATCCCATTATACTTAAAAGGTGGTGTAAAATTAGTTTTTACTTTTTTGATAACTTGTTAGTCAACTGAGATACAAGAGGTACTTAAAAATGCAATTTTGCAAATATATATGCAAAAACTTAGAAGACTATTACGGCGTTGTTTGTGGCTTTAATCGTTTCGTGTCAAACTTTTTTAAAAGATTTGTTTTTATCTAGAATTTTAAATAAATTTTAATAGGTTGAATTACTTTATAAAATGACTGATGTAGTAAAAACTGGCCAAGTCAAATCTAACCTACTTTAAGATCTCACATTTTTAAAAAGAGTTTTGTACTTGTTCATAATGTTATTTTTTTCATATAAATACATATTTGGATTTTGTACAGAACTTGGAACTCCTTTGGTGCAAAACAAAAAAATTACTTAATTGTGTTTCTCTGGATCACCCAAAAGAATATAGGAACATTTTATAAAACACTTAATTTTGTAAAATTAATAATTTAAGATGTAAAATTTTTTATTTTATCTAGTGTTGGTATATTTATAATTGGAGATGAATATGTTAAAAATTAATTTTCAAAAGACAATTGCTTTTATTTTATTGTGTGGTTTCGGGATATGCAAAATATATATATATAGTTTTTCGAAAACTAAGCTACAAAAACATAATAAAAACAATAAAGATGTATTTTTATTTGCGTAGCAATATACAATTATAAAAATTGCACAATTTTTTAATTGAAAATATTAGTCAGGTAACACTTAGGGCAGCACTAAACTTTAAAAAAGCTAAATAAGCCCCAACTGCTTATGATGTACTGCATATTTTATGTTTATGAGACTTTCTAAGAGTTTTTTTATACGCACTTTTAATTTTTTTGCAAATTTTTATGATAAAAATGTCCTAATAAAACATTCTTTAAATCTAAATTTTCTTTAAATTCTCTTAAATTTGAATTATCTTTTTTATTTCACGACAATTTCCTTCTAATTGTTTTTACATTTTACCATATTACATTTTTTAAAACTTTGTTAAATTTATTTTTTATTAAAGAAAATATAGCATTTTCCTAATACAAGATTAATACTTACTGTGAATTGACAAATCTAATAAAAGTAGTTAACGTACTTTTACCTATGCACAAAAAATTATTTAATTAAAGATAGTGCAAAGCTATTTTTTTAGTAAATAAAAAAATATACAGACTGTTCACGTATAGGGTTAACAAGAGGACAAATAGACCCAAAATTTAATTTTTCGAATAAAAGTTATTCTTTATAAAATGTTTTGCTTGTAAAAAAAGGTATTCACAAAGAAAAAAATGTTGATTTTGTATACAGGGTTCGCAGTAACTTAAAAAAATTGATTTTCTCCACGAGTAAACTACCTTTATTTTTTATTTTAAGGCAAAATGTTAATAAAAAACATTTAGAAAAATGTTTGTAATCGATAACCACAATAATACTAAATTTAATTGAGCTCAATAATTTGGCGGAAACGCCTTGATAAAATTCATTTACAGCTAAAAATTGTGTTGTGTAGAAATTTGGAGAAAGAAGTTGTTTTTAAAGCAAATTATGAATGTTTTTTAGGTCATTTTGGTATAAAAATTTAAAATAATTAATTTTTGGTAACTCCAAAATCATTTTTATGATTTTTTTTATATCCTTTTAAAATTAATAAAGCCATTTAAAATGCTATTTTAAATAAATTTTCTAAATGATATTTTAGTTAAAAATGAAAAATAAAAGTTTACTCTTGGAGAAAAATGATGATTCTTAAAGTTTTGCGAACTCTGTATACAAAATCAATATTTTCTCTTCGTGAATCCTATTTTTTTACAAACAAAAATTAGTACGAAGAATGGCTTGTTTTGGAAAAATTAAAAAATTTGTCCATTTGTCCTCTTGTTAACTCCATCCGTGGACAGTCTGTATAGCAAAAGACATCAATTTATTTTTATAAGCAGCATTTACCACCAACATAGACATATTGCCTAAAAACTAGAAATGTATAGTCATGCCATAACTCACCCAATACCCAATATTTTGTGTACGTCTCCAATCACAAAACTCATTACGCACTACAAGAAAAAGTGTGATAAAGTTATTTATTATTCCTATTTTTTCAAAAATCCTAAAGTTAAAAAAAAAGCGAAAATGAGATTTTTAGCGATTTTTAATTATAACATGAAATCTAACGTTTTTATGTACAAATTAGTCATTTATCATGCGCCTGTGTGTGTTTAATTCTATAATACTGCATCCAGACTTGCTACAATTCGCCAAACATCCGTCCAAACAAACCAACCTATTTGCGCGCTAATGCAAAAGAACGACAAGTTCTAAATCACCCCGAAATCATTTCCCAAGCCCATCGAACGACATGAATTCTGTCCACGTCCACGTCTGCGCGATGTAGGGCTATGTGGCGCGCTATTTGGCGTGGCGAATTGTTGCAAGTTTGTCAAGTGACGGTTCATAATGTGTTTCTAAAGTAAATTTAATGATCAATTTTTGGTAACCCTGTATGTTTACTTTATCAAATACGTCTTGTTGTGATAAGCATACGAGAATAATCCCAGAAGTTAGTAAAACATACCTTTTTACTGACCAAAGATACTGGGTGATAAAGTTTTCAAAAAATATATTTTTGAACCACTGTGTACCTTAAAAGTTAAGACATTTATGACATACGTTTATTTGAACGTTTCCTCTTAAAATAACCTATGGATTCACACTCTTAGAGATACGCATCTAATTCAAAAACACCCTACATACACACCTACATACGTAGCCAAACACGAAATTGTTCATTTTAATTCAGATATCTCAAAAACGACTGCGTAAAGCAACCTTTTTAAGTAAAATATAATAAATACCATAAATTTTTGTCTAAAAATTACATACAAAGTGGCACAAAAAAATTATTTTGTTTGTAATTTGTGCAAGATAGCGCGGGTGGCGCTATCTAAAGATTTCAATAAAATTGATAGCAAATTTGAATTTCTCACCTCCCAAAACTCCCTTAAGCCAAAAATTTTGAGAATACATCGATTACTAACACAATTATTTATAAAAACTAAAACCAGAACAAATTTTTAACACCCTGTAACTTTGAAACCATCCACTTTTGGACATGGAAAATTGGGTTAGATCGTCATATTTTAGCCTTAGAAATTTGTAGTGGCATTTTTTCCGCACTTTTTAAAGATAATTCTTTTTTATTGCAGAAACACGTCAAGTGCAAAAAATATATACTTTTTTAAACAAAATATGAGTACTAAAGTGTAAATTCAAATAACATCTGTTTTAATAAGTTATTAAGTACTATTCGATTTTTTTAGGCCAAAAACTTTATTTATTTAAAAGATAGAAAGTTTTTTGTCCTTTATTTAATAAAGTGCAGTTGGCGGATTTCTAAAATAAACGATTCAATTTTATAGCACGTCTATAACCTCATAAACATTTCTTTAGAAAATGGTACGTTGATACGTAAATGTTTGCCATCCCTGTTCAAAAATATTAGACGTACCCAAATGAGACTTGGTATACGTAAATGGTATGGAAAGGGGAGGGTGATCGCATATCTTTTACGTGTTAGTTACTTTCAATTTAACCGGAAATGACTTTACTTTTAAATTTTAGAGAAAGACATCCTGTATATTTTCATATTTTTGGATTTCTGAGACAATCTTAGATTAGAATTCGACATTTTAAAAAGTTTTTAGGCCTGTTTGATTTTAAACTAAAATGGAATGGCTGCATGCACTTAAGTAGACAGGGAAAAAAGGAGCCTTTTTATTTCGTGCAAAAATTTTGCACGAAATACAAACTCTTCACTTGTTTTTCTATTTGATTTTGTTTAGCTATTTTTAATATTGCAACTCGGGAGCTCACCCATTGTGAGTATGGGGTTGGCAATCCCAAGGTACCCTAGCTGGATTTGAACCTTTCTTTAACTTGTCTTGGGTCAAATTCACTTTCTTTTCTCTCTTTCCTGTCGGTCTCCCTTGACCAATTCTTGTTCTTTTCCGATCCCGACGCTATTAGGTTTACGAGAGCTAGGGGTCTCTCATTTAGTAACTACAGTCTCTTTTTTACCCTGAATCCCCAATCCTAAGGTGTAGCACCATCGTGCCGAGAGGATGCATGACACAGGGGAAGATGTGTGTCAAGAGCGATGCCCAATGGAGCAGGCGAACCAACAGGGGAAAATAGCCTTAGCGTGGTACGGGCGCACTTCCACGCCGGACATTTATTTCGTCCCTTACTCGTGGAAACAATAGGGATTTTAAAGTAAACGAAAACAATATAGCAAAAGAGGACAAAAATATATTAGAGAAGCAAGATCCATTTGCGCAAGTGATGGACCGCTTCGCAAGAAGATAATCTATATCTAGGTCACCGGTCAGGGCTAGAATGGCATAGACGACGAACAAGCGCATAAAAGGAAAAGGATGGAAAACTCACCTAAAAAGTGGTGGGTGACTTTGAGAAAGAAGGAAAAACACTGTTGAGTATCCTGGGACAGATGACCAACCAGGTGAAATTGTTGGAAAAGGTTGTCAGAGAGACCTATAAACCCAAGAAAGAATTTTCTGAAATTAGTGGAAAACTTTCGCTTAAAGTTGAAAAACTTCAATCCAGGGCTTTAAAGGCTTGATTAGAAGAAACCACAAGCGGCAAGAAAGGGTGTGAAGCAGATAAATGTTTACAAGTTGAAAACGATAGGCTTAGTGAGCTCGTCAAAACCATGGAAACCAAACTTAACCAGGAAACAAAAAAGTGTGAAGAATGTAAAAGACTAGAGCTGCTGCAGTTAAAAAGAAAACAGATAAAAACATGTGAAACATATGAGTGTTTCCAAAAAGTGACAGAGGATGATTGGAAAGATGATGTGTTTAATTGTAGAGTTCAAGATAAAAATATCTGGGATGTACCAACTGACTGAAATATTATTTTAGCTTGCAGTAAAGATATTGAATCGCGATTTAAACTGGTCAACAAAGGTGTCGAAAAATTTGGTGGCAAGGAAGGGCTTATAAAACAGGAAAAGAAAGAAGGTGAGATAGCCATGATGTCACATACCATAGGCTTCGCAGATAATGAGGGAAAACTTTTACAGACTACAGATGGATATACTACCCAATTCTTGGTGACAAAATGAAAGATAGCGAGGACAATGACAGGCTGCTCTTTAATTCAATAGCTGCAATTAAAGAACATATGATTAAAGCTGGCAAAAATAAGATTGCTATACCGGAGCTGGAAGATATATACGGGTTAGTAATACTACGTATGCTTAAGTTTATGTTTACTGATACAAATGTGCAATTGATTATATACAAAAGTGACCAAGGAAAAGTCCAACCTTATACTGACAAAACACCAAGACTGCGCATAACGAGTAACAGAGGCCCAAGCACAAAAGAAGGACACTTCATAAAAATAATAGACCCAAAGAAGATGCAGTACTAGTTCAAATGAAAGGTAAGACTGACGCTGAGCTACTGAAGACGATTAAGCAGATAGTTGGTCCAAGTGAAATTGGCATGGACATAAAAAACCTAAAAAGAACTAGAAAATATGAGCTCATTCTTACGGTGCAAAATGGAGCTGACAAGGCGGAAATTCTAAAGAAAGAATTAAAAGACAAACTTCCAGAGGCAACTACATCTCTTCTTACCAACAAGAAGGTTCTCCACATTAAGGGCATGGACGAAACCATAACCAGGGATGAAATCATAGAAGCTATTTCCAAAGCAACTGGAATAAAACCACAAACTTTCGAGTTAAGAGCACTTCGCTCAGCCCACGGTAATAAACAGAATTCAACTTTAATATTATCCGAAACCGAAGCAAATAAACTAATTCAAATAAAAGAAATTAGAATTGGATGGACAAAGTGTAGAATAATAGAGAGACAAACAGAGATACGATGTTATAAATGCTGGGAGTACGGACACAAAAAAGCAGAGTGTAATGGGACCGACCGGGAGAGGCTTTGCTTAAAATGTGGAAAGGAAGGACACAGGTTATCTGAATGTCAGAACAAGCCCTATTGCCTATTTTGTAACCAAGAAGGGCACCAAACTGGGACCTTTACATGCCAAAGCCGATGCAGAAGAAGAGTAGAGATACCGCGATCGCATATAGATCAAGATACGAATCCTACAGATAAACTGTAATAGGAGTCGACCAGCCCACGACATGGCCTTGGTTACTGCCAGGAACATTAAAGCGGAAATGCTGATGATAAGTGAGCCAAACATTAATGCAATAAGAAATAGGAAGGACTGGATTTGTGGAAAAGACCTAAACTCAGCAATTAAAGTATTAAATCATGACACCACGATAAAAAAATCTGGACAAGGACCAAGTTTTACTTACGTGATAACTTGTGAATTCACTATATATAGTTGCTACTGTTCCGGGAATGATGAAATAGAATGCTTAGAGGAAACATTATTCGAAACAGAAAGTCACATCAGGGCTAACAATGAAAAAGCTATCATAACCGGCGACTTTAATGGTAAATCACCTCAGTGGGGCATGGATTTTACTGACAAAAAAGACAAGTTCTGACAGAGTGGTTGGCGACAAATGACCTATTAATGGTTAATAAGGGAACAAAGCCTACGTTCACAAGACAAAACTACGGTGTTATACTGGACCTCACGATCGCAACACAGAATATTGTTCAAGACATCGAACAATGAGAAGTTCTAGATGACCAATCGCTAAGTGATCACAAATACATCAAGTTTGAGGTGAGAAGCAGTAAACATAAATCTAAACACAAAAACGTTCATTGTGGGTGGCAAATTAAAAGATTAAATAAGGAAAAACTACAGCAAACGCTGACAGAAATAAATGAAGATAACAATGATATACTATCCGCTAAAAGCTTTTCTGACAAAACTTACTGGAATTTGTAATAACGTGATGCCAAGAAGACAATGTATACCAAAGAAACAACCAGTTTATTGGTGGAATAACAAAATAGCAGAACTTCGAAAAGATTGTATAAAAAAAGAAGAACATACACTAGAAATGCTGGAAGAGAAACACAATTTAATGACAACCAATGGGAAGAATATAAGGAGAGTAAAAGAAGACTGAGAAATAAAATTAAGTTAGCAAAACGTACCTGCTGGAAAACACTCTGTGATAATGCAGATAGTGATATATGGGGTAATGGATATAGAATTGCTATGAAGGAAATGCTTGTTTTCCTCCTAGAGTAAATCTTACCATGGAAGCCATGGAGGAGGTGTGCCACTGCCTATTTCCTAGCCCCATGATAATGTGATATTTGACTGTGATAATAATTTTAACTTTACAAATTTTACGTTGGATGAACTGACTTCTGCGTTCAACAAACTTAAAGACAATAAGGCTCTAGGTCCTGGAAATATACCACCAGAAATAATCAACAAAGTGGCATTGGCAAAGCCAAGCTATGTACTGTCAGTATATAATGCTTTAGGCAATTCAGCTAACTTTCCAAAGGAATGGAAAAGAGCAAAACTTGTTTTGTTAAAAAAGGCGACAAACCCCTGGACAATCCGTCATCGTACAAACCAATATGCTTACTGGATGTAGAGGGTAAGCTGTACAAACAGCTTATTCTACTGCGACTTAACAATGAACTAGAAAGAACTGGCGGACTATCAAATAGGCAATACGGTTTCAGGAAAGAGAGGCAGACAGTAATTGCAATAAACGAATTGCCGAGGAGGCTGCCGCCTAGACACCAGGTCATCAAAGACTGTGCGCAATGATAACACTAGATGTCAAGAACGCATTTAATAGTGCATCGTGGCAGCATATTCTGGAAGAACTTAGAAGAAGAGGGATTGATGAAAGTCTAATTAGTATAATAGCATCTTACTCGTCGGAAAGGGAAATTATTCTGGAGTCAGATGGAAGTCACAAATATATTAAAATTAACAGTGGAGTTCCACAAGGATCAATACTGGGCCCAACTCTGTGGAATATTTTGTACGACGGAGTACTTCGGTTAGAAATGCCCAAAGGTGTGACGCTGATTGGTTTTGCAGATGACTTAGCAGTGGTGGTAACTACAAAGAGTGAGGAGCTACTGATGAGTTTAGCTAATACGGGCTTGCAACTTGTTTCAAACTGGATGGAAACAAAACAATTAAAGTTGGCACCAGAGAAGACAGAGGCTGTGTTGTTGACGACCAAGAGAAAGATCGGACAAATAACCTTTAATGTACAAGGCACGACAGTTGGTTTTAGCAAGGCAGTAAAGTATCTTGGAGTATGGTTAGACACGAAAGTAACCTTTGCTGAACATATAGGCAAAATAATCCTTAAAGCTGAAAAAACGGTAAGAGCCCTCTCATGTCTTATGCCTAATGTAGGCGGACCCAGATCATCAAAAAGACGGATCCTCTGTAGCGTGGCCCATTTTCAGATTCTGTACGGAGCACCATGCTGGTACAAGGCTACGGAGAATAAAAATTAATGCAGAAACTTGCTAGAATCCAAAGACTTATGTCTATTAAAATATACTGTGCCTACAGAACCATATCGACGCAAGGAGTAGGAGTAATTGTTGGAGTGCCTCCGATAGAGCTACAAATCACACAACGCAGTGGTGAGATGGAAGAAGTTACCAAGGTCAACCTTATAAACAGGTGGCAAGCTAAATGGGACTTTGAAATACACGGAAGGTGGACCTATCGGCTTATACCTAATATCCCAAGATGGCTTAACAGGCCTTACGGGGAAGTGGACTACTTCCTTTCACAAGCACTAACAGGTCACGGCTGTTTTAGAAAATATCTATATGACCGGAGGAGATTGAACACAAGTAACTGTCCTTATTGTTGTCAAGAGAATGACGCCGAACATACTCTGTTTGTGTGCCACAGGTGGGAAGAAGCAAGAGCAGCATATACACGTCAAACTGGGATTCCATTTAATATAAATAACATGATGGAAAGTCTTGTCGAAAGTGAAGAAACGTTGAACTATGCGTACAACACTGTAAAGCCTATCATCAGTACGAAAAAAAAGGAAGTCGAGCCCAATAAATAAAGAGTTACATAAGAATATAAGATAACCAGACCAGCGTCATCCATTGAAGTAATGCGAAAGCGGTTTCCAGTGGTTGAAGAGCAGCACCAAGAGGAGGGGAAGTTTTTCTCATGATCATCTTCCGGTCCAGGTGTCTTTTAAAGATTTTTTACATACCTCTAAAAAAAATTGCAACTAGTTGGCCATGATTGGATGCAAATTAATCTAAGGACCCCAGGTGATGTCAGAAAAAACAATCAAAAAGTTCGAGTCGACAAGTATGCGAGATTGGAAAAAAACCAGATGGCAAATTGACCTTTTCGTGTCTAACTATTATTTTTTAAATTGCAACCCTTTTAATAATAATAAATAGGATTAAATATATGGACATAAATAAATAATCATAGCCACCTAAATGAAATATTTAAAATAATTCTTAAAAAAATAAGAAAAAACTTTTAAAGATGTTACATTTTCATTTGAAATTGTGTTGGGAATCCAAAAATAATGACATATACTATATATTAAAAATTCAAAATTGGAGCAATTTCTAGTTGAACCAGAAGTAACTAAAAAGTAAAAAATATGCAAAAACTCTCCTCTTCTCATACCATTTACCCAGAATATCAATACCAAGTCTTATTTTGATATGTCTAATACTTTAGGAGGTAAGGCTTTTCTAATAGATTTGTTAATACCCGGTGTTTTAATGGTATATTACATAACAAGTGTCGAAAGTGATATATTTCACACGACAATACCACGAGTGTGAAAATCACTTTTGGCACGAGTCATGTACAATATTTTTCCTACCACCAAAAAATATTTAAAAACAATAAATCCTTAGGTATTGTTTATGTCATTAATTTAAACACAAACAAGATAATCTGACAAAAACTTAGACGTTAATCAATGTTAATACCATAAAATCCAAATAAAGAAATTACCTTTAATTGTATGTAAAAGCATGTAAGTATTTAGTATTTTTATTTTAGTTCTTTACAAAAGTGTATGCACTGTAATTTCTTTAATTAGGTTTTTTAAATTGCTTAAAAACACCTTATCACTAAACAAAACTTACAGTCCCAAATGGATTAAATTTAATTTCAACTCTAATTTAATGGCAATTTCATTTTAATATTACAAGATATTAGCTTTTTTCTAACAAGGTATAATTTATTAAGAAAAAAAATCGCCTGACATTTTGTGTTTAGGTTAAAATTTAACAAATCGAGATCCCTACTTTGGCATTTAAAGCTTTAGATACTTCCATTGTTTATTGGGTTGCCTATTATTATTCAAAGCATTTGCTATAAAATAATGTCTATAAATAAACTAATAAACCCTTAAACATAAAATTAAAATGTATATAATTTAAAAAAAAGAAAATATGTGTTAGCACTGAGAAGTCAAAACCTTTATTAAAAATATACTGTAAATGTGTTTTTAATGAAAATTAAGCATTTGTCAAATGTACTTTTCAACACTAGTGTTAAAAAGTAGATTTCAACACGCGTTTGATATTATTCGTTTTTTAAAGCATCAACGCACTGCTTTTTGTCATTTTTATATGCGTTCGTGGAAAAATACACGTTATACAGTGTGTCCACGAATGGACTTAGCTACTTATACGAACCTGGGAAAATTTTTATTTTTAATATTTAAATAAAAAGTTATTCTCTATTAAAAGTTCTGCTTTAGTTGAAAAGCTTAAAGGTATATCAAAAATTGCCCCATAATATACAGGGTGGTTCAAAATCGTACAAATAATATTTTTAAAAATAAAAAAGGGAAAATAATATTTTTAAAATAAATTATTAAAAAGCATAAAAAAGTTATAAAAAATCCAATATTTTTTTTCTTATTGCTTATTATTACTTGGAAAAATTAAATGTTACTTAAAAAAAAATGTTTTTTTCCTTCATAAATAATTAATTAATTTTACTTTGATTTTAGAATATGAGGGTAAGTTGAAATTTATGTAAGTGGTAACCCAAAATGTAACGATTTATTTAACTAAAAGTAAATCTTTTTATTACTTTTTTTATGCTATATAAATTAATAGTAAAGAAATGTTTATTACCGATTTTTTAGTTTGCCAAAATTTTTGTTTTGAATCTCTCTGTATATCATATAGCGATTCTTTAAAACGCTTTTATTCTAAAAAAACATTTCACTTAATTGTAAAAATTATATTTTTTAAAGATTTTTTTATTCAACCTTAACATTAATTTTTTCTAGAAACCATACCCATTAGGGAACAAAATATTTAATTTTTGACTGCTTTTAATAAGCTAGTTTCAAAAATATTTTTTCATATTTTCAAAGTTATAATTTCGCAATTTTTAATCACCCTGTATATCCTAATGGGACTTTTTTTATAGCTTTTAATATTTCGGATGAAGCAAAAATTTTTATAAAAATAACTTTTTTAAAATTATTCATTTTTTTTGTTTACAGGTATAGTTAAATCCATCCGTGGACACACTGGATATATTTTAAATACACATTATGTTATGTCACAAGAAACACAACCCGATAATCAGTTTTTAAATTAAAAGGCAAAACCACTTTATAAAAAAAATGTTATTTATTTAATTTCTTGCTTTTTTACCTTAAAAGATACTAGGTAGGTATATACTTATCTTTAGTTATAAATAAAACATGATTAGAAGTAGCGTTAAAATACTAAGAAGAAATAAACAATTTGTAACTCCTAGTGTCACAGCAGAAACTCATTTTTAAATTCTTTGTTCTGGTTAATATCTAATTGTCAAAAAAAACAAAAACTGTTAGTCCCTGGGCCATTAATAAAATTGACTTAATAATAGGAACACTTTTAAAACCTATTTGGGGGTACCTTTTGACAAGTCTACCACTAATATTCAAAGTGTCATATATTGAAGCGGCGCTTTAACCCAGCCTGTCAATGTCAATTGTTTCGGGTGTCAGACTTGGCAAACGCGACACTTTTTGTCGGACAAGTTTACCACAATGTTTTACATGCAATTTTTAAATAATATTATAAAAATCGCAAGTGTTACAGTCACGAAACCATAAGACCCATTCAGGGGCGGTTATATCAACTTTCCGAGGGGGAGCCATATCATCATTTAATGCCCATATTTGCAATAACGGGTATTAAGGATAAAAAATATTTGATTACAAAGGGTGTGGTATGAAAGGCGGTGACCAATGGCCTCCATGCCCCCTCCCCCCACCGTATGATCACCCTTGGGCCCATTGACATGTTTTGGGTATCGGATTGGGCGGGTTTCGTAACTATAATTACTTACGATTTTTGGCACAATGTTTAAAAATTTCATGTAAAACATTGTGGTAAACTTGCCTGACAAAAAAGTGACGCTTTTGCCCAGTTCGACACCCGAAACATTTGAGATTGACAGGTTGGGTTAAAGCGCCGCTTCCATATACGGCGGTATGAATATTCGTGGTAAACTCATTAAAAGAAACCCCCTAAAAGGTGTTAAAAGTGTTATTATCATCAAGTCAATTTTATTACTGGCCCAGGGACTATGTCTCTTATGTTTACTAAAATAAATTAAGTTTAGATTAATAAGACTAGTTGGGTAAATAAAATGGTACCTTTTTACAATTAAAAATATAAATAAAAAAAAAGTAATTTACTTTTTTTTAAATGCTTGCTTCAAATTTTGCATTTTAAGTTTAAATTGAATTCGAGGAATTTTGTACTCTCTAACCCCACATATCGTGATTCTTTAGAAGTTTATTTTAATTACCGCCATATCGCTGTATCGCCAAAATCGATTTTTAACTTAACGACCATACAGAGCCGATTGCTAAAAACATATTTTAATTTCTTCTTAATAAAAAAATCCCATATGTTGCAGTTGCCGGTCAGTGTATATTACCACATTTAAGCCCCACCCAAATTAAACTTACGGTTTAAATTTAAATAACATTTTATTTTTAATGCTTAAATTCTTTTTAAAAAAAAGTTATTGAATAATTTTGATTAAAAAAGCACAATAATATATGATTAATAAGGTTTTAACATATTCCTAAAGTAAGATACTTAAATCGAATTCTTAAAACTACGGAGGATAATTAAAAAATATTACCTGAGGCTTAAATATGTTTCTTTGAATGTGTGAATAAAGGTATTAAATATTTAAGCAAGGCATTGCACAATAGCCTTGTAGTTAAAAAGGTGCTTAAAATGTGCGAATGCCGACACAGAACTTGTCGGTTTAGGCCTCACTTCTCCTTAATCGCATAATCCTCTTGACACAATAGATAGTTGTTGGTAATCCAAGCGTACATAAGTGATCGTTAGTTAGCAAAACACTTCTATTATGATCTTTTGTGTTGACAAAGAGGTCTTAAGTACACTTCGACAGACCCTTTAAGCTAACTTCACATAAGACATAAAGTGTTTAAGAAAACTGGTGCAATATGCCATAGAGATTTAGATTTGTTACGGGATAATTAGCATCCTAAATTCTGAAAATTTAATAAACATTTTGTTACCTAACTAGTAAGTAGTAACATGCCTAAGCACATGCACATGCAATATGGGTCGTGCTAAAATTACAAATGTTTAACGTAATATGACATGTGCATATATAAGGGGGGTTGTAGGTTTAAACCTCTCCCCCTCAGCATGAGTAAGAAAGGAAATTTATATGGAAAAGTCCTTTTTTTGTGATGTTTTTAATGCGTATGGCTATGTGGACCCCCTCTCTTAGGCATATGGGAAGAAGAAAAGAAAACATATTGTAGTAAAAAAATCAGTTAAGTGTGTGAATATCAAAACAGAGAACCATTTTTTCTGTTCAAAATTTTTTTCCAAAAAAGCAGATTGTGAAAAAGAATGTTTTTGAAAGAGCAGGCCTTTTTTTGCTATTTAAATTTTTTTCAGTCAACCCCCTCCATAAAAAAGCTATATACAGGGTGTCCGGCAAGGTGGGGTCATAAATGATAGAGGTGATAGACTAAGCCAAATGTTGTGCTTTAACCGTTTGATTTCTTCAACATTGTTGTACAAAAAGGTATACCCTATTTGAATCGATTTCTTGAACCGTTTTTTATAAAATGGCATTTTAAATCTAGACATTTCAGCGATTTGTATGTAATAAAAAAATATTTTTTTTTGAGAAAATTTATAAAAATGTAGTAGAAATCATTTAAAATGGTATTTATAAGCTTTTTACACTTTGTAATGCAGGTAAAAACTGTTTGTCATATAATTTTACCATATCTTAATATTAAAAAAATATATTACATACAAGGTGCTGATACATATATCTGGATTTAAAATGTGATTTTATGAAAAGCGGTCCCTGATATCGATTTAAATAAGGTATATCTTTTTTGTACAAAAATGATGAAGGATTAAAGCAAAATGTCCAATTTGTCACTGATGTTTAAAATGCATAGATTAAATTAAAAAAAAAACGTCATACCCTGTATAATTTCGACTTTCTGAATAGTTAAATATTATTATTACTGTATAAACAGTTTCAAAGATTTAATTAAAATAAGTTTTTTTTATCCTAACAATCCTATTCCCTAACGCAACGTAACGCGATAGAACTTTTTTATATGAAGTACTAACATTATTTTGACTTACTTTATAACCCCTATTATTTATGACCTTACCTTTCCGGGCGTCCGGTATACGTGGAGCTAATTAAAAATATATTTACAAAGTTAGTTATAAAAATTAAGGATGTATGTTATCAAAAACACTACTATAATTTTTTTAATATGTTCTCATATTTCATATTAAAACACAAAACTAAATCTTCAATGAGAAGAAGAAGAGTATGTACATTAGTGCACTGAGCATTTTTCCTGCTTTTATAACAGTACATTTTAAAAGTTTTTAGGAAATGTCCTATAAAATTTATAACTATTTGGTGTATTTTAATGTACTTATTATAGATTTTACTATTGCCGCGGCAAAAACCAAATTTAAAAAAAAAAGTTTTTTGTTTTAAACAAACAAAATTGTATATGTATTGTATATTTACAAGTTATTTTTAATTCTAAATAACTGTTTCATAACAATTTTTGATTTTAGAAAAAATACAGTTTTGCCTTCTTTACTCTTAAGTAAAAATTACATTTTTAAAAGCCTTATAGATGTCTGATACAAGGTGCTATGTGATAGTTTCCTTTTAGGTTTTGGATCATCCAAAACTTTTTATAACGAATTACTTTTTTGACATTATCTTACGTAGGCACACTGTATAAATAAAGTAGGTAATAAAATATTTGTATGTTTTAAAGTTATTGTTGCAATTCCAATTTAATGATCTTTTACATTTTAGAAACACTTTAGTTTTGATCTTTCAATTTAAAATAATTATATTTCTTCTATATTTTGAACAAAACCTATTTCATATCATAAAAAATATTCTCAAACCAAACAAGAAACAAAATACTCAGTTACCTAGTAAACTAAAAGATTTGGTTTGAATTGCTATGGTGACTGCCAAAAAATTATGCTTTTTAATTCGCATATCACGTAATGTTCTATAAAGCTAGGTAATTTGTGAGATTATCTTCATTTTCATTTTCGCGAAGCGGAGCCTATTCAAACATGATCAAAGACACAAACGGACGACGATTCAGTTAATTTTACTTTTGATGTCTCCGTAGTTGGAAAGTTAACGAGGAAGTTGAAAAGATATCTTCAAAATCAAATTTCTGGGCGTCTCTTTTATACACTTATTCAGGCGAGACCCAAACGGACTTAGGCTTAATGGTGATATAATTGAAGGAATAAACAAACAATTTTCTTTGACAAAATATTAGATTAAAGAGACTTTATAAAAAGTTTTATAAAAACTTAAATTACATAATTACAATATTAGTTATACAGGCCATGACATGTTAATAATAATAAACATACGCAACATAGTTTAAATTTTTGTAACGACTTAAACATTTTTTGTAGTTAATATTATTCCAAAAGTATTTTAAATATTGCATTTGCTTTAACTTGCTAAATGGTGACGTCATAAATGTCTTGAATCAAGCCATTATCGAATGTAGGTTATGCGCCAATTATAACCCAAAAATGGGCATTTTCCATTGCAAATATATCATACAAACAACAAATTCAGAAGGAAGTTTCCAACCTAAGTTTAAAGACACAAAAATATAATTCGTAATGCAGGCAATAAAGGTCCTGGTATTAAACAGAGATTGACTTTAGGAACTGAATACTAGAATAAAGATACCATCGACAGACAACCGTTAGTTTATAACGTTAATACCAGTACTAAGCCCTACAGCATTAATTGCTAGAAAAATGACAGTTTAAAATTACTAACATACCTCGATTGGATACGAAACTTCAGATTCAAGAACAAAGTTTGTAAAAACTAGATTTTTTTATTAAGTATTGTTATAACTTTTTTATTAAATTAGATTCCCCCTTTTTAAATTAAATTAATGGATTATCTACCAAAAAAAAGTCATTGTTTTTCCTTGGCAATAATGTTACGAGTTTATGTGTTAGGTTAAGCATCACCTTATGAATGCTTTCAGACCTTTCTTTTTATACATACATAGTATCTGAATAGTCAGTAAAAAATTAATACATTAGGTAATTGATATTTAAACCATGCTTTTACGAAAGCCACCCAATATTAACTGAAACTGACCACACGTAGTCTACACACAAACAGGTTGAGCTATCTGCTATGGTACATTGGCGAGTAAAGCATCAACAAAGTAGGATTGATACCCCGCCTCTCTGCAAGTCACAGAATTTGTTTTGATATGTACGCATTTTTCATGAATTCTTATTACACTTAAAATTTTTGCTGGTAAATAGATACATTAGTTGAAATAAAAATGTGCATTACTAAACAAAAAATATTAATATTATTAAATGGTATTCTTGTGCAGATAGTGCCCAAAAAGTCGTTAGAGAATTTATTTTTGCATATCCTTATGAGGCAGTTTCTACTTTAAAAACCATTTATTACATTTGGTACAAGTTTGAGCAGACATGATATCTTAATCGATGTGCAAAATGTTGTAATTATGATCAGGAACCTCGTCCAATTTCGGAAGCAAGAATTGAACAAGATGTTAGTGTTTGTGCCTGTGTGGAAATAAGTGATCCTTGTTTAAGCTATCTTCCGAGGAACTTGATATTATAGACCGTACAGTGTGTAATATTTTGAAAAGAAACCTTATAAAGTTAAGAAAACTGAAGAAATTTTCCATAAGATCAAATCAAACGTATGGAATTTTGTGAAACCCTAATAGAAAAAATTACCAGAACGACGATTTTACAAATAATCGCTTTTTTACAGATGAGTCATCTTTTTCTTTATTAGGTCGACACAACCATTCAGTCGTGCGATATTGGTCTTAAAAAATATGCATTTAAGTCCACCATTAGGAACTCAGTACTCGCAAAAGGTAAATATTTGGGCCAGTATTTTAGGCAGTAATATTGTGGGCCTTTTTTTTATTTAGGGTACCTTAAATACCATGGCCTCCAACCTTGTGATTTCTTTTTATGATGCTTCTTAAAAAACTAATTAATAAACTTCGGCATGAAAGGGCTGTTGAGATTTAGATGAATTAAGGCTTTAAATAACCAAGATTTGTGGGTCTATTACCCCTCAAATGTTGGCAAGTGTTCGTAGAGAATTCTACGACAGAATAGGTTACTGTAAAGCACAACTAGGTAGATTATTTAAACACCTTATTAAATAAAATACCATTTATTAAAATAACTATTTTGTTTAAGAGTTACTTTTATATTATTTTAGAATATTGTTTTAACTTTTGGTTAGATCGGGTTAGTTTTTTCCAAAGGTTTTTAAAACCTTAGAAATTAGGTAGCGTTTTGTTTTTAATTTGTAATTACTTATAAAATATAAAAATTACACTTAGTTTTTGCCTTGGATATGCGCGTAATATAATTTGAATTTAGGGCTAACCTTGATACACTCTCCGCACCAATGCGTATCAAGGTTAGCCCTAAATTCAAATTATATTACGCGCATATCCAAGGCAAAACTAAGTGTAATTTTATAATTTATATTATATATATATATATATATATATATATATATATATATATATATATATATATATATATATATATATATATATATATATATATATATATTGTAGGGGGTTGTTTTTTATGAGATTTGGTGAGAGCAATAAAAGTCTGGGATCCAGTAAATTGAAATTTTATTGACGTGGATGATGAGCAAGGAGTACACTAGAAAGATAATACACAAATTTGTACCAACAAAACTACAAATAAAACTACAAATATCATGACAGTTATTACGTTTTAAGTTATATACATATTAAAAAAGATCTTAGTTAAAAAGATAATTTCTACCACCTACCTAGTACCAGGACACGTCCCAGTAATGATGATATATCAAAATTTGGAGATTACGCCCAAAAGGCTACTAGCGCACTGTGTTCTCTTCCCACGCCTAACACTGAAAAGAACGATTTTACTTCTCTGGTCTAAAACCTGAACATCCGAAAAAAATATCTAATAAGTTTTTGTCGTATTCAACCATAGGCGTGCGGATTTCTGGATCAGGCAGGTAGTTAATAATTACTGTAAAATACATGCAGTTTTTCTGGTACAACTTGCACCCCACAATCCTAAGACAAATCAGGTTCTTGATTTCGGGCGTAGGATTGTTTATACATCAGACATAAATGTTTTAAGATGGCTAGCATGAAAAACTCCACGCTCTTTGCTCGTTTCTGGATGTTCTAAGACGTATGTCGCCTGGCTAATCATTTTTTTAATACGATACGGCCCCTCGAAGAGCAGCAAAAATTTCTTTGTTTCTGATTTTACAGCCGACGAAACATTACATGCTCGTAGTAGCACGAGTTGCCCCGGTTCAAATGAGACACCAGCAGTGGTACGGACGCGAGCATTACGACGAGCAGCTTTTCCTAACAGAGCTTCCCGAGCCAAAACCAATTTTTTTTCTGGTGTTGGAGACTCCACTCCAGTGGGAGGTCCCCATAAACATTCAGGCAATACGCGCCCCCGCGATACACCAAACTGTAATTCATCCGGGGAAAATCCGGTGGACTCGTGCACCAAAGCGTTCATATAGTTTGAAAATTTTGGTAACTCAAAGGCCCATCGCGTGTGTTGGTCCGCACAAAATGCACGACAAAGTCTTCCAAGCTCACGCATGACCCTTTCGGCCGGATTTGCCTGAGGATGTCGAACCGAGTTAAAAATTACTTGGATTCCTAAGTTCTCGAGCGCCTCTTTCCAACGCGACGCCGTAAACTGAGTACCTCGGTCACTCAAAATCTTTTTACGAAGCCTAGTTTGGGAAAATAATCTAACGTTAATTTATTCAACGCAGCTCGCGTGGTGGCCCGCTTAAGAGCGTAAAAACAAACATGCTTGGTAAAAACGTTCAAAACCACGAAGATGTAAGAGACACCCCCGACTCGGAGGTAAGGGACCAAAAATCAACAGCAATTAACTCATCTTTAGTGGTCGGTATAATTGATAACATAAGGGGTTTGGGCAATGCAGTCAATTTCGTTTTTTGACAAGTTAGACAGGTTTTTGTAACTTTTTTATGGTTTTATGCATATTTGTCCACCAAACTTCATTTCGGAGCGCGCACCAAGTCTTATAAACGCCAAAATGACCAAGTGTTTCATGATATTCGCGAGAAAACTGTTCAACTAGTGATTTTGGAATGCATAATAAATAAAATTCATCGTCGGTCCGTCGCACGTAGAGGATTTGGTCCTTTACGGTAAATCGTTTTTGTATGTAATTTGTGTCGTGTGGCAATTTTTCTGGTACAATATATATATATATATATATATATATATATATATATATATATATATATATATATATATATATATATATATGATTTTATCATATATTCAGTCACTGCTGTACGCCACCTACCTGGATTTTGCAAAAACTACTCACATCCGAATTCTTCAAAACCCGCAGACTGATGGGCGGCCAGTTTCCTTATGGTTTGTTGGCATAACAGTATGTTGCACATTTAACTTTTGCCATATACAACTAGATGGCGCACTTTACCTACCACCTTTAACCTCTCGATGGTTGGTTGTTTTTAAATTTCTTGGTGAGATGGCACCGATTGTCTGTATTTGTTAGTTCTGGGATACAGAAAGAATATTTACAGTCAATCGGGGAATCATCAAGGTGTCCATCGACCTGAAGCGGCTATGACAAGTCTTAACGAAGACGAAACACGTGTCGCTGTCTTGGTCGGG
>JACEGR010006011.1:0-65826 GCA_014170235.1 Listronotus bonariensis | reverse complement strand
AAAATTGTTTTTATTTTAGAAGAATGCAGTGGAATATCATTTTTTAATAAAATTGTATGCCAAAAATTGTGTTTTGGTGCATAGAAGGCGTCCCCATAATTTTTAAAAATATCTTAATTGGTATAAAAGTTATAAATATTTTTAATAATTTTTACACCCTGCAATTCCAAAACTAAGACGTTTAGGATAATTTTGTATATGAAGTTTTTCTATATTTTTTAGTGTAGAATTAGCCCTTAAGGTTGGGAGTCTTTGTTTGGCCCACCCTGTTTGTAGTCCAGGCATGGCGAACCAATGGCACGCAAGGTAAAATTGTAGGCACGCGAGTGTGTTGATGTCTTTTTTTAGTGAAAATTATATAGCGGCTGGAAGAGGCAAGGATACAAGTTTTAAGTAGAAGACATTTTTTTTCTTTAATTTTACCCCTCTAAAAAGTAGTATATCTTAGACTTTTTTAAATTATTGGCGTCTAAAAAGCCACATTTTTAGCCTATAATATTTAATTAAATACCGGGTTAGTAGAAAAACCGGAAAGGCGGATCATCTCAGCAACCGCTAAAAATAAATAAACCATATTTTGTGCCAGAGGGTAACTGAACATGAAGAATTAAAAAAATGCAAGGTTGCCAAATTAATATGTTTCTCTGTAGGTTAGGGAATTATCTAAAAACAATCCAATCAATATTCGTCAAAATTAGTACAGGGGTGTAACTGGACCTTCTAAATTTATGAATAGCATTTTTGCGACGTTTAAATTATTCTTTAAAAAAAAGTTAAGAAAAGGGAATAAGGAAATTTAATTATGATACATCGCAAATGCAATTTCTGAATTTTAAATGTCCAGTTACACCCTGTATTAATTTAACGAATTTAGGTTGGATCGTTATTGAGATAATTGACCATACCTGGTAGTTTCTGTATTCAATCTTGATGCCATATTTTTTAATTTGACAGAAGTAAAAATTATATAATATTAGGTCATTATAAAGTTGATACAAGCAATGGATTACAATAATAAAAAATAGGGTATTCCATTTAAAATTTAAAAATTCCCCAACCTAGAGAAAAACGCATAAAGTTGGCAACTTTGGAAATATAATTTTTAAATTCTTTATGTTCAGTTACCCCTTCTTACCAAATTTGGTTCAAATATATTTTACGGTTGCCAAGATAATCCACCCTTCCGTTTTTTTCTACTAACCCTGTATATCAATATTAAATAACGGTAATGCAGGTGATTACCTGATACTTTAAAGTTATTTAAATGTTTACCAATTAGTAGATTTGACATTAGTTTTTATAACGAATTATTCTTTAAATGAAAAACTACAGGTAGTAATGCTATATTATAAGTCTCAGTAAAGCAAAAGAACATTATAAAGAACTAAAATAAAATTTACTTATAGGTAAAAAGTTCACTGAATTTAAGTTGTCAGATACCACCTGCGCCACCTGCATTTTATAGTGATAATACCAATTTAATTAAATATTATAAGCCAAAAATGTAACTGCTAAAGCATCAATAACTAAAAACACTTAAAAATAGACATATAGTACCCCTCAACGCCTTCTAGATGTTAGAAATGTACTAACGGCTCATTCTTGCCACGATGATTATTAACCTACCTGTAATTGCTGCACCGGTGACTGACTCCATCTATAAAGCAGTAGATTTATTAGTTATAGATCTTCTGTTTTGTCTTGTTTTCAGGCCTTAGCAACATAAACTTATAGACAACCAGCTATACATTACACAAATTTTAAAAAATGACATTGTGACAATTTGTAAACTTTAGGTTAAAATTACTAATCAATTTTTTCTAAATGTCAGTTCTTTTTACTTAAACTACGTACTTAAATAATAAAATGGTGTTAAAAACAAGTAAAAGGAATAATCTTTGATGACCAACGCTAAATTTTCTGCTCTTGAGCATGGTAAAGCCAAGTCTAAACAACTAAATAAATGTGAAACCGTTATTAGCAGAACTATCCTCCAAAAAACACAACAAGACTGACAAAGCGACAAACAGTAAGAAAAAAAGGTAAAATTAAGGGGTATCAATACAGAAAGCTAAACTCGTCATTTGGATAAGTTTGGAAGCTGAAATACCTGTGTGACTAAGTGTGATCAAAAGTAATAAAATCAGATAAATCAACAAACAGCTAAAAACACCAACATTATATAAAATTGTGTTTTTATTTTATTTTTATTTTAATAATTTTCATTACAAACATAACGTTTAAAATGGTTTAAAAGAAATAGCATTGGATACACAATACGCTACATTTTTATAAAAATCTGCAAAACATTCTAAATTTAAAGCATTTGTAAACATTTTAAAGAAAATGGTGTCGAATTGACAGTATTACCTCGCATATTTTAAAAACGTGAACGGGTTGATCATTAGAATATGAGCTAAGCTAGAAAATTCAGAAAATGAAACCTTTAACTGATTAGTTAGGTAGTTCAGCGGATGGTTTTATTTTACCGGTAAGGTGCAACATTTCATTGGGCAGATAAATAGTACATTTATGTCAAAACTTTATGAAGGTTGTGATATTTTATTAAAAACTAGATTTGGCAACAAATTCAAATTCGTATGCTAAAAGTGATATTCGATTCAAGAATGCAACATTTATTGCGTTATACTTTTCTTTATGAAATGTTTTTATTACATTTACAAAATCTTCGAGCTGATATATATCATTGCTATCTTATACTTTATGGAAAATACTAAAATATGGCGTTTTCTGTAAATGGAAACTGACAAGATTTGATATGAAAAGGTTCGCCCTCTCCCATGATGTTTTTTTGTGTATAAATTTGTTCCAAGTCAGTCGTCCTCTTACTTTTTTTATTTATCTTATCTCCTTTTAAATACTATTAGACCTAAATAAAACTCAAAATGCGTGTCTTTTTGCACGTGATACGCTTACATATAAATAACATTAAAAAATCAAATAATTACATTCTTGACAGTCTGAGACTTTTAAATCCCTAAAATGTGTGAAGATCATAAATCACTTGGCGAAAATAGGCCGAAAAAATTTGAAATAAACTTTTTAAAAATAAGCTTAAAATGTGGCATTTCCCAAATTTATGACACCCGGCAGTAATACACTCGAATTTCAAATATTAGCGCGCCGGCGACAGGTTTAAAGGATTTATAGGCGACACACCAAACCTAAATAAAAATAAAATATCGGTTCTTTTATAATTTCAAATTAAATGGATCAGCTGAAGTCCCTGAAAAGCTTAGAAAAATATTTTTCGTGAGTATATTTGGCTTACTTATTATTTACGCTATGCATTTGTTTTTCTTTTTTGCTTTGCAAGTATTCGTATTTTTTATATTGCAAGAGAACTTATTTCTGTCGCTTAGTGTAGTGGGATTTAAAATAAGTTAAAATTTAAACTTTTTTTTTAAATTTTATTAAGTAGACACGTTAATAAACTTAAAAAAAAACATTTATAAGGAATTTTTGCCAATGCATGGATATGAGATGGTCTAAGGGCGCGTATGATTTTTAATATATGGTAATATGATGAGAAAATATTTAAATTGTGCAATTTTCGATCTTAGCATTTAGTATTTTTTGAATATGTTTTATATTTATTTAAATAAATAAAATAGAAATTAAAAATACAGTTATTGTTTAATTTGTGTTTAGTATTATCCCACAAAAACATAAATGTGAAAAATGAGATAGGTTCAATAACCGGGGTATACACGGTCAGCCAAACCTAAAATGCACTTGCATAAAAACAAATGTCAAAGGAAGCTTTTGATACACACGATTCTGATGTACCTGTCAGTTCAGCGTCAGTTTTGGCAGCTGATGGTGTTATCAACTTGAACATAGGTGTAATTCAGCGAAAAGATTTTTTTTTTGTCAATGTATTCATTACTTTTAACTTTCCAAAAGCATGGATAACCCTGGTACATATCTACAAAATCACGCAATACATCTTCCTGGCGCTAAAGAGCCATTTTGTTAACTTAAAACCAACAATATAACCCCGTAAAAACGTCCCTTAACTGACAGGTTAACTGACGTGTTCTACACATACACAAGTTTGCACGACGCGCCCTACGAAAAATCAAACTCGGACATTGAGTCGCATGCGAAGCCAGATGTGGCAGTTTTTTAATACACACGGTCAAATTTGCGCACGAGCTTTGGTTTTTATGACAGATGTGACAGTTTTGCATGACCGTGTATACCCCGGTATACTAAAACTATGCATCGCTGTGGGCTTCGCCATAAAAAAAATGGATATTTATTTATTTCTTTATTTTATGGGATACCTATACCAATTGCTGTTATTTAAAAATAAGAGATCTTAAAGTAGGTTAAATTAATTTTTATTTTTATAGGTTGAATAGGCAACGAAAATATCGTTACTGTTTGGAAAAAAGCTGCAACGTTTTCAAAATGTTTTGGATTGTAATACCAACAAACTATGGTTTTGATTTTATCCATGGATTAAAATGTATATGTAATAAAAGCTTATACAAGTATAAAGAGCATACATAAATTTGGCAATTCTAAAAATTTATTTCGACATTCCTGCTGAAATAATTTTATACCGACTCGTCGCTCAAAGCGACGGAATCACATAGAGTTCGTTGTACAATTCCCCATCTGTCACAGGTTGGATTTGTATTTGACTAATATAACAGGGGTTTTTATGCAATTTTGGGCTTTTAAAATTAAAACTACCATTAGTTTCAGAATTTCCTCTCCTTTTCTATTTAAATAATATGTAGAGTGTCCCAAGACCCAAGAAACCTACATATTATAAGAGAACAAATAAACCAAACATTTTTGAGAGTTATAATACAGGCAGAAATATTGTGCAAAAGTAAATCAGAACTAGTTAAAATACTTGTGAAAGTATCACAAATAAATAAAAATATATATAACTTTATTACCCTTTATCTAAAAAGTTAGGATTTTTGGAACATGGGTTTATTTTAACTTTTTTTTAATATCTTCCTAACCACAACCTTAATAATAAGCATACTATTTCAAAACATTCTGTATAATATAAACTTTGTATGGGAGAAAGTAAATTATCTTAAAAAAAGCCGCTATCAACTTTTACAGCGGATACCTTTTTTAGGTAGAATATGTTGAAAAATAAGAGCTTTGTTTTAAAAGTTTAATATTTAGTGGCTCAAAAAAAAGGCTTTTCAATTTAAATTTGTGCAGGATACTTCAGGAAGCGCTTTCTACAGGGTGTCTCTAAAAGGTCTGTACAAAATGCTACCACAAGTTCCTTGGACCAAAATACAATGATCTAACGTAATTTAACAACTTAGTCAAAAAGTTAAAGGGCTTGGAGAAAGAAGAAAATAAGCCATAATTTACGAAATCTTGAAATTAAAAACCTTAATAGTTTTTGTGAAGCCTAATTATTACAATTATGGGATTTAATTAAAATATTAAAGTTGAAATAACTCAAAAATGAGAATGTGGTTTGTTACCCTCTTCCTTCAAGCACTTCATTTGGTTTTTATCAAGATAGTGGGTGTCAAAGTTTTGTTTTATTATAATAATTTTTAAATATTTACTTTATTATAAGACGTTTTTCTACAAAATTTTGTTTTAAAAGGTTGTTTAGAGTGGGAAATCCAAATACGCTAATGTTTTTGTCGTAAAATGTAGAGGAAGCTACCTGCTGTCCTTTGCTTAAGCTGTTTTTACACTTTGAGAGTTTCCTTGCATTAAATTTTTCTTGCAGCTAAAATATCTCAAAACAGTTGCTCGTAGCGATATTTATCGGATATACCTTTTTGTGCCAAGAATAGGGGAAAATGGAAATAATTAACTAGAATTATACTATGCCAAAGCAAAAAAATGACACTTTTAAACAATAGCAAAGAACTGCAGATGGCTTCCTCTACATTTACCAACAAAAATATGAGTAGCTTTCGATTCCCTACTTTTAAACCTCTTATACCGAATGTAGTAAAAAATACCAAAAAAAAAAAAATATTTTAAAATAACTAAAACAAAATAAACCATTTAACACCCTGTATCCTGCAAACGATTAACTTTTCGACTAAGCGAAATGGCATTTAATCGCTATATTTTGGTTTAAGAACTTCATGGTAGCATTTTGTACAAACCTTTTAGAGACAACCTGTATACTTTATAATAGAAATGACAACACATTTAAATTTTTTACCTCACAAAACTCTTCCGAGCCAAATATGACAGTACACCAATTATCTACGAAAAACTTAAACTACAATAAACTTTTGAAAGTTTGTAGGTATGTATATCCGGAATAATTCCCCTTCTGACTGGAGTATGTTAAGTTAGATTTATATATTATTATATTTTACCCTCTGAGCTAAAATTTGTAAAATCTTTTGGGCACACCTTTTACAGACTTTTTAAAGCGAATTGTCTGTTTTTAGACACATAGTTTTTTTCAATACTGCCGGCACATAATAAGTGTGACAAAAGCACGATTTGGTAAGAATGAAGATATCAATAATTAATTCTACATGTCCAGAAACCTTCAAATACTTTTTACTTTTCTTTGACCTTCAAGTAGTACGGACGTTTTGGTGGAAAACTACATAGTTTTTCCGATTTTGGCGGCTGAAAGACCTGTACAGGCGTTTTCACCCTCGGGTATTATGGTAAGATCGACGCTGCCACCTAGTAGTGTCGCTGAAGTGTATTTCAAGGTCCGGAGTAATCTCTAATCCTTTTTTTTCTGAAATCGTAAGTGGTACGTTTTTCTATGGTGGTATGCTTGCGACTAAGGAAAAAGGATTGATGAAACTGGTTATATCTGGATTTTTGGGCTGCAGTTTTGCGGCATCTAAATGTGCACGTACAAGGATATTTTTTTAAGTCTGGATATTTCCTATGGCTCCGAGCTAGACTCTGAAAACGTTCATTTGATTGTGCTGACAATATGATATCTAAAGTATTTCGACGCCAATAAATTAATAGAATTAAGATTCGAGAACCTCTAAATAGCAAAATCGCAGCTTTACCCGTTTTGAAGTCATTTAAGCGCATTTGTATTTTCTACCTTAAATATGGTGTTAATATATTTAAGCAACTAGTCAAACTGGAATTTTTAAAATATTGGATTTAAGAAATTTGGCCAGCGCAATTTATTGCGATAAAAATAAATAGGGTATTGCGAATTAACAGGATAACGTGTACGTGACTTGGAGTAATATAAATGTATTGTATATTAGATAATATTATACGTGCCTGTGAAAAGGGTGCTGCAAAGTAAAAGTTTAAACGCTTTTATTAGATTTATTATAAAGATAATATTTAAAAATATAAACATAACGTAAGGAGCAGTCGCTCACGAAATAAAGGTAAAAGTAAAATAAAAAGAAATTAAGTTATTATTGTCCAATAATTTTTGTAAAAAAGAATCAATGGAATAACTTACAATTTATTTTTTATATTACATATTTCTTAATTATAAAAGACTAACGACTATATTTAATGATACCTAATGTACCGGCTGACAACGAAATTACTCTCCTGCATTTTATTTTTTAAGTGATAAAGTATACCTTTTAAATTTTAGTATGTTGTATTGTGTCACTAGATGCGAATTTTAGGTACAATAGTATCTCTGTATTGCTTTTGGCTTAACTGGAAATGACATAAACTTTGATATTTTAAATGGAACACCCTATATATTTTTGGGATCTAAAATCTACAAGTCATTCCTAATATACAATTTATATTAAATCCATTACCACTTTTCAAGTTTAAGAGAAAATGGCGTTTGAAAATGACCAGACGACACACAATATGTAAGTTTATGGGAAATCAAATGAACATTACAAAAATTTAAAATCTTTCATTGCTTCTGTTTAAAAACTTAATATCCTAAGGTCATTTTAAAACTACTTTATGTTTACCACAAAGTGCTCTAAAAATTTAAACTTTTAAATATGCTAACCTCAAAATTTTAATGGAACACCCTATATATTTCTTAGGATTTGAATTGTACAATTTATTTCTGGTAAAAACCTATAATATATTTAAAACCTTTTTTGGTTTTAGAGAAACAGCGTTTAAAAATTTTCAAACGATCGCACCATATGCAGTTTTTATGAAAAAAATAAATAAATATCATAAAAAATTAATATATTTAACCTAACTCTTTTTAAAATTTTTATGGTATAATATCATACCATTTTGGAATATTGTTAACAAAATAAATATGCATACCTATGTATATTCCGGATATTTTTTTTATATAAAAACTGCATATTGTAAGATCATCGTCGAGAAATTTTTAAACGTCAGTTTCTTCAAAACCAAAAAAGATAAGTTATAGTTATATGATAGATGTTATATCAAGAATAAATTGTAGAATCTAAATATTAAAAAATATATAGGGTGTTTTATTAAAATTATTAGGGTAATCATATTTAGAAAGTCAAATTTTACAGCACTATCGGTTAAAGAGGAAATAGTACTATAATGTTCATTTATTTTTCCATAAACTTGCGTATTGTGGGGTAGTCTGGACATTTTCAAATACCATTTTCTTTAAAACTAAAAAGATAGATAATATATTAATTATTAGTTTTATGTCGAGAATAACTTGTTAAATTTAAATTCTAAAAATATACAGTGTGTTTCATTTAAAATACCCAAGTTTATGTCATTTCCGGTTAAACCGAAAGTAATATTCATATGCTATTAAATCCAAAATTAGGATCTATTAGCATAATACATAACATACCAAAATTTGAAAGATATACATTATCGCCGAAGGTAATAAAATGGACAATATTCTGTTATCACTCAGTATGTACCGTGCGCCCAGTTTCTTCGCCCCTAATTTTTTTAGTAATAAAAAATTAAATTAAAATCTCAGTTTGTTAGGTAATTATATGTCCTAATCCTAAGGTATACAAGGTACGACAAAATATATGATTTTCCTAATAAAAACCCTATACACACGGTGTTTTCTATAAACGGTACGAAACTTTAAGCTATAATTTCTTATGTTATTTTATGTAAAAAAGTTTCTATAAACATAGGTTCGGGGTTGCTTTCTTACTGAGATACAGGGCGTTAAAATTAAAAAAAAATCAGTTTTTTTAAATATTTTTATTATGCTTAGGCCGATTTGGTGAAAATTTGGTACATTTATTTAAAGTAGCAAGGCGCTTATGATTGTTATTATTGGCTGCAGTGGCGTCTCAGTGAGCACCGCAACTTATATTATTGAGGAAAAAAAGGCAACTAACTTTTTTAACGTTTTTATATTTTTTATAATTGGGCAATTAATATTACAACTTTTTATTCTCTTATATTTTTTTATCTAGCTTCATTTTCAAAAAAATATATTAAAGCCACTTTAATTTCATCTAAAAGTACCCATAAACGTAATGGTAAAAAAACAAAAATAAAAAAATAAACAATTATTTGCTTTAATATAATTAAGCAGTCGTGTATTTTACCAAAATCGTCATTTTTCTTATCTACCAAAGTAAAAATTGTTTATTTTTAAATTTTAAATTTTATTTTATTCTTTTTATGAATACTTTTTAGTATCACTTACGTGCCTCCAATTTTTTTCTCAAAAACAAAGCGAGATACAAAGAAAATACAGGAGACTTAAAAGTTATATTATTAATTGAATAATTATAAAAAAAACTATAAAAACGTCTGAAACATCAAAAAAGTTGGTGGTGTGTTTTATTTCTCAATAATATAAGTTGCGGTGCCCACTGAGACGCCATTGGGCCCAATATTAACAATCTGGTTGGGGCTAAATAAGCACCTTATTACTTTAAATATATTTACCAAGTTTTATTCAAATCAGCCTAAGCATATTAAAAATATTAAGAAAAAAATATTTTTTCTTAAATTCTAAGTAAGGAGAACTCCGGATATATATTTAAGAAAACTTTTTTCATAAAACAATATAAGGAATTACACTTTGAAATGTCGTACCGTTGTTAAAAAACACCCTGTATCTGTATATTTATTACTAAAGGACGGAATGTATGCACTAAAATTCAACAAAAATACGCGCTTATATGCTTTTAAAATATACAGGTATATGCATTTTTTTAACCAAATATACATAAGGATATGCGATATTTGAGTAGCCCATATGCAAAACCCGCTATATGCTTTATAACTAATTTTGAGCTATGGTCAAGAAACACATAAAACTTTTCGCAATTGGGTTATGATTGCCGTATTGAACTCAAAAATTGTATAAAAAATCATTTAATCTGACTATGTTGTGGCTTATAATCTCGTATGAACTGAAAATAAAATATATTACCTTTTTTATTTCATATACCGGGTTTTGCAAATGGAAAATTCTTATAGCGTTTTTGCATCTTATTTGGCGCCCATTTCGGTTGTTCATCGTTACTAATAATTATTATTTTATAATGTTATGTAACCTAAATAAATTACTAATAATTAATAATTAATTATAAACACAATGAGAACCTCTGGAACATTTTTTATTAAATTCTGATACAAAAAATCCTAATTAGACATACAAAGACACAAAAATAATCTTTTTAGGTAAATTCAAGTTCATCCTGTTCTGGCAATTCAAAGTCACCTGGCAACTTCACTAAGATTATCATTATCTGTTTCAGCAATAGTGTTCTCCGCTATAACATGCTTGAAATAGCGAAGTTTTTCATTTTCGGCCCAATTTTCACCAAAGTGAAGTACTAGAAGTTTCTGTACATCTCGTAATTTGGCTTGTTTCACTATAATGCCTTTCTCAATAGTTTCAATGTTTCCGTTATTTCGGAAATTTTTGGCCTTTTCGACAGAGACTTCTTGGCATATTTGCATCAAAGTTGTAAAAAGGGCATCCATCAACTAGTGCAGTCTTGTTGGTATCGCTTCGCGTAATAATGATTTTCTTACTTTTCTGGAATTGAAAATGCCATTGTCCTGGCTGTTTAAGAATATCATCTGAATACGCCTTCCAATTCTTAACGCAGAACTCTTCTCCCAAATGTATAGCTGTTGTATGTTCTTTTATTATATTAACATATTCTTCCGGAGATTCGATGACACTATTTTTTTTGAAAAATCTTTCCAATTTACCAAACACCCGATCAGGGGTATAAAAGAATGTCCAACAACTGGGAAGTACAATACAATTTTTGGACAGTTTTAGGAGCTTCAAAAAGTAGCCAGTGTGAAAGCATTCCTAACATTCCTTTATTTTAATTCTGGCCCCCACAGCCATCAGAAAATAACCTTATCTGTGATACTCCTTCTAAAATAGAACTGCACAAACTGTGATGAAGAGCAGAAGCTATTTGATTACAACCTTTGGCGTATTCGTTCTCTGTCCAAAAGTAGCTGAACGTATTTTCTTTGTTCTGTGACGATGATGACAAACCTTGACAGATTGTAAAGTTATAGAGATAGAGTTGTCGTGAGTAGTAAGCTGCTTGATCGGGAACTTTTGGCAGTACCAAATTTTTTTGGCAATCATAGCTAAATGTTAAGGAGTTAGGTATTTCGAGACGAAGTTGTCTATAAAAGGAATCTGCTCGCGTTTTATGCACTTGTTGTTGCAGTTTAAGTTCTCGGTTCTTTTCCCTATCCTTCTCCAACAAAAATTTATTTTCGAGGCAACAACAGGTCGAGCATTTGTCCGAATAGGGACTGCCAAAACTTATGTTAAAGTTTTCTGTGAATACCGTTCTAAAATATTCATAATCAACAGAAAGATGGTCGTTTTGGTGCTGTTCGGTGTAAAGAGACCACATTTTCCTAATATTCAACTCGCTTGGTAAGTATTGCCGCTTTAAGTTTTTGCCACGTATGTAGTGACTTTGTATTGGACGAAATGTTTTAACAAACTCCTTTACAGAATGACGCTTCGGTAAGTATTTTACGGTTCTTCGATCTCCACCTCGTGTTTCATTTGGTGTAACGCCAGTTTCTAAATATTTTTGACAAAGCCTATTGACTCTATCCCTTTTCTCTTGTAGAATTGACAAAAAAGCAGCTCTACAAACTCTAACATTTGTAGTGATTCCATCGCGTTGTTTAGGTAGAACAAACTCGGTACTAACGTTTCTCCTTCTGTCCATGCCTTCAGGAACACTTTTTCTTTTGGGGGTCTTAACTGTCACATGCTGAAGAATGTAGTTTTGCTTCCATTGTAAGTCTGGTTTATGGTAATACTTTTCATGAATTTTGCGAATATCTTGCATGGATAATTCAGTACAGTGGAAAATGCCAGCTCTATGATGACAATCGGGCTTCTTAGGTAGTCCTTTTGCTAGATGTCTGCAACGAAAGAGAAATACTTCGTATTTTTCTCGGAATCACTAGTTTACATTTCAAAATATTTTGACCAGAAACCTATTGCCGGTTTGCTAGTTGTTGTCAAGAAAACAAAATAATGAGTCTTTGAAATACACAATGAGTAATTCGGTACGCATCAAAACATTATGACCCTTGATCTAGCCATAGGGAGAAAAACCAACCAATCAAATTCGATGTTCTGCTTTCAGAGTCATAATGTTCCTATAGGAGCCAGATCGAGAGGCAGAATGTATTATGCCAAGATTTGTGTAGCCCTCCGCTCCCTTCGGACGCTCCGGGAAAAAAACTATCAAGACAAACCAAACTAACACAATCTAACCCTAATTATTGATCAAAAATTCGTTTAAAATTAAAACCAAAAAAAAAGTTGAAAGGGTGGTCTGAGAATCGAACTTGGGTTGACTGCAACAAAGGCCGACACTCTAACAGCTGATCCAAATCCTCATGCCAAAAATCTCGTTGAAAGATTTATGACCAGACATATCAAACATCGCAACATTCTGACCCTGAATCTAACTATGCAGTAACATTATTACCCTGAAAATAGCACATCGGGCTAGATCAAGCGTCATAATATTTTAATGCATATCGGGACCTAAGGAAACAAAAATTATGATTTTGGCAATGTATTTTGGGCACTAGTGAGCCTTAATGAAACAGCCCCGCTTACTTCTACTTAAAGTAACTTAAACACCTTGATGCCCTCAAAAAAGAAAAGCACTTACCTAGCTCGTTTAGCAACATTTCTCTTCCATGTTTCTGGACGACTTTGCCTTTTCCTTGACATTGAGGGTTCAGTCTCTATAGGATATTCGGTGCCACTCGCATCTGACGACATTTTTAGTAACACTACTTGTGTTAAAACACAACTTTTTAACAAATCCCAAAGAACCGATGTTATTCTTGCAGTTTACTAGTAGCGAAAACTAACAATAACATAACCTTTAATTCAACCACCTGTTATGAAAAAGGCCGCGAAATGATAATATAACCGGTTTTGCAACTGTATCACTTGACCCCAATAGTAAAAGCATTGTATTTGGCGAGTTTTGCATATTTCGTAAAATTTAGCGGGTTTTGCATCTATATGACGGATGTATATAGCTGGTTTTGCAGCTGTAATTATTTTTCAAACGTAATTTTCAAGGGGTTTAAGCGGCTTTTGCAGCTCAAAGTATTTCTTTACATATGGCGGACGACCTAAAGTTCTAAATTCCACCGTTATCTCAGTTTCGATTTTTTTGCGTATAGCGGCTTTTGCATCTAGACTACTCATTTCTTCATTTAATAATATAGTAAAACAGGGCAGAGGAGAACACTTGGTCCTAAAAGAAATGTTTATTTATAATAAAATTTAGGACAAAAAAATCCATACAGTTCCTAAACATGAAATTGTAAAAAAGGCGTTTAATATTTTATTTTAAAAAATAGGTTTTCATTGCAAAGTTTAAAATATGGGAAATTTTTAATCCACAAAGGCATTTTTGCCACTCTAGGTATTTGTAGACCAAATATTACATTACTAGTTTCACACAAAACGAAAATCCTCGGAAAAATAAATATAAAAAAATGTATTACAAGTCGATATAAAAACAGACAGTTTGTTAAGCTGGTATTACTATACATTTAATGGATGGTAATTATTTGGGTACACGCCAAAAATTAAATTAAAACTATCAAAAAACCAAACAAATGGAAACAAGTAAAAAAATAACTAAAAATTGAGGTTTCGGTGGCAAGACTGCCACCGTTGTCAAGATAAATTGAATAAAAATAATAAAAATAAAAATTAACTAATATTAAGGTTTTAAATTTTAAATTTTTTATCTTTTTTAGGATATTCTGAAATCTCTATGACATTTAATGTCAAATATGTTTGTTTGGTAATAGTGTCATAGTGACATAGATAACTGGTTGCTGGTGTATTTATTGTTTATATTACAAAAAAAGGTGAATAGTTAGTTAAGTTTTAGTCTTCCTGAAGATAGTTCTGTATCAAGCAAAGGCAACCAAGTGTCAATAAAATTTAAATCATTTAGCAAGATACTTGCATTAGATTTTTTGCTTACTTTTTTTCAATAACAATAATAATAATATTAATAATAAATGACATAACATATAATATCTCATGATAGGCTGAAAACAATACGAAGATTGATACATTTTTGAAAGGGAAATTTTGGACTATCTCAAAAATAAAAAATACAAGAGATATTCTAATTTTAGGTATAAAATTAAAAAAATATAAATTTATTATTTATTTAATTAATTTGTTTTGATTTTAATGAATAAAGAAATGAGACACCGGAGTTGTTGTTGTCGACACTATTAACAGATTTTCTTTGTGTTTATATTGGGTTGATTCTGGTTAGTTAACCCAATGATAACAGGTTTTATTTCTGTTTACACTGGGTTAGTTCTTGTCTTCAAGCAACTAACCCGTTTACTATACCAATGTACACGCAGCTTAAGGTGTCGGGCTTTGAAGAGATAAGACAATAAAACAAAATTTGCAGGTATATTTATCCTAATTTATAAAACAAGCATTTGTCTCAAGCAAAAGCTGTTTTAATATAAAAAGAAAAATATTATACAGGCCGCGAACACGGCCAAAGTGATCCTCTAAATGTATTACATCCCGCCGATAGAATCTCTTATCCGCCGGCACGGGTGTGGCGGAAACAAATCGGGTTTATTTTATATTCCGGAACCGTAGTCTGAATTCGAATTCGACCACCGTTATTGGAGTTATTATGCCATTTGTGGCCCACGAAATAACCCAAATGACCCAAATTATTTGTTTAAAGGGGGCTTTAAAGTTATGTAATGGCTTGAATTTCCTAATGAAGTTTATCATTCGGTTTTCAGACACAGAGGATAATAGGCTTTAGATTTACGATACATATCGAAATATTAGGGATTAAATACTGATAAAAGGAGCAATAGGTAAATATGGAGAAAATATCAGCTTTTTATATTAATTTACCTTAGTAAGGGTCCAGCGGCACCTTTTAAAAGGAGGCCTAGCATTTTACAATTATTAATTTTGGCTTAGCTTCTCAGAATTTTTAGAATTCCATTAATTTTTTTCTCAGGGTTTCCAATTTTCGTTGCAATTCCAGGGTATCTTGGTTATTTTGGTTATTATTAGAGATAGAGACTTGCGGTTTTCGCGAACTGTTGCTACTTTTTAAAGAAACGAAAGATGACACTAAACGTTTTTTTTATGACCCTCTTAGTTTTTTGGTCCCCCCTCGTATGTCAGCTGTCTTTTAACTAACAGCAAAAGTAAAAGCTGATTTAGGTAGATATTTTCACCTAGAGTCCAGTGATGTAGTGAGATTTTTAAAAAATTTATATTTATCAATATTTGAACCAAAAATGTAATTTTTCTAATGGAATACCCTGTACATTTTTTATTTGTTAAATTATAGAGAGTGTAAGCTTTTAAAAAATATTTATTACTTACTACTTATTTTATAGTTTTAGGCCCCATATTAATATTTTTAATTTTAAAATTTCGCATAGTTGGCCATGATAAAGACTTTATAGGAAAAGAATAAATTAACCCCCAGCTCCTAATTCGTTTACCTTTTACAGCAAAATCTAAGATTAAATTTGATGAAACTGATACCTTTAAAATTTAAATTTCAATAATAATTTTGGTTTCATACACGGCTTTCTACTATTTTGTCTAAAATCGAACGTTTTTCTAAAAATTATGGATACGTTCTGATTTTAAACACGGATTTAAATATAAATGCAGTAAAGCTAATTCAAAATAATCAATTTTTAATTTATAAATAAGAAAAAAAACTAGAGACAACGGGGGTGAATTGGAAAATAGTTAAAACTCAAACTTGTAAATAATTGTTGTAAATAAACAAATTATGAGCTTAGGGCGAACTTTATTCTTTGGTTATAAAGTCTATATCATGGCCCCCTATGCAAAAATCAATTTTAAAATTTAAAACATCAATTAAGGGTCTAAAAATACAAAAAAACCAGTAAGATATTACATATTTTTAAAATATTTTATTATCTATATTTTATGAATAAAAAATATTCAGGGTGTTTCATAGGAAAAATCATGTTTGGTTTATACCTTAAAAATTATAAATTAAAAAATATATATATTACTACTCCACTGGACTGTACGTAAAAATAGCTACTTATATTTGTTTTTACCTTTGTTGTAAGTTACCAGACAACTAAAATACGAGGTGTGTCCCAAAGCGGAAAAAACAAAATTTCGCCCTCTATGTCAAAATCTAAGAAGGCCATTAAAAAAATTAGGTGTTATCTTTCATTTTATTAAAAAGTAGCCACACTTTGCTAAAACCGCAATTCTCTATCTCTAATAATAACTAAGATACCCAGCAATTGCAACAGAATTCGGACATCCTGTATTCTTATTGTTAAGTTAAAAACATACGCGCCTGGAGAAAATTAAAATAGCAAAGAGTTACAGTAGCGTTTCCACGGTGTGCCACGTAGACGGACTCGGCCTCAAGAGTAGTGTTGGGCGATATATCAATAACCGCGATATTTCACCGGTGAATAGAAAATCACTGGCGCTACCAGTGATTTACTTTTGCAAATACGGTGATCAGTGATCGAAGCGAAAACTGCAATCGGCATCGACACGACACGCATTAAATGATCGCTGTTCGCGCCGACTGAAATATGATATACCTATGAATTATTATTTAAAATAAAATCTAATATGTGAAGGAAAACAGTGATTTAAGCTGATATGATATTTATATTGTTTAGACGTGGCGGGTGGCGGGCACCGCCAAGTCAATGAGATTATAAGTTAAAAATGTTATAATGGTGTTCGATTAATAAAAACTGTTTATTTTTATTTCTGAAAGTAGGTAATGAATAAACCCTAAATCTTAATATTATTTTAACATAATAATATAGCAATATATCACATTAAGCTTGTTGTTGTCACACCTTATATAATAATGATTATTGAAGTTACGAGCCCAAAAATTTCGATTTCGTACTATTGCTGTTAATTTAATTTGCAGCATATTATTTATTTTATAAAATCAATAAATATTATGCTGCATGTCAATGAAAACCGATAAGAACTGCCTAAATAATGTATTCGTTTTCGTTGCCCGACACCGAGCTGTTTTTATATTTCCATTTTTAGTTAAATATTTATGTATATTCAAATGACTGCAGTGATTGAAATCACTGTTTAAAATCACGGTGATTTAAAAATCACTGTCGCCGTTTTACCGGTTACCGAAAAATCACCGTATTTTCCAACACTACTCAAGAGGCGCCAGGAACACTAGCGTAGCGAGAAGGTGCCCCCAGTCGGAACGGGCTCCTAAAAAAAGGGTTTTAAAAGGAAAAATGTATTGGTTTTGTGGTGAGTAACTGGAGTAAAAAAAAGAGTGAAGGAGAAAAATGGGTCTTAACCACAGAAAGGATAGAATATAGTGAGAAAGGCCCCATTATGGAGATGAGGACCGGTTTTTTTTCTTTGCTATTCAAAATGTTTATCGTAAAAATCATTGATTTACTGAAATGGTATGGGCCCGACTTTACTTTTCTCCCTGAACCTTAACACCTCTAGCTACGCCCCTGGCCGGAAACGAAGCTACTAAAGAACGAAACAGTTATCTATCCCTTTTTTATAGAAATTATCTGAAACAGCAATTATTATTATTAGATTGGTTTGCCTGAGTGGTCATATTCTAAACTATTTAATAAAATAGGCCGGCAACTGGGATTTTCAATATAATTTAATCTAAAAAGTGTAAAAAGAACCCACACCAAATATTTACCAGATGAGAAAAACTTGGGTAAAGACAATTTTAATTTGGGATTTTGCGAAAAAAAGTAATTTTTTAATTAACCCCACCTCCAAAAAACAAACAAAAACAAATCGATAGCTTTATCCAATCACCCATATTTAAAATATATATATATATATTTAATTTTCCTTATTAGTCCCTGGGCCACTAATAAAATTTACTTCATGAAAAGAATACTTTTAAAACCTTTTTAGGGGGTTCCTTTTGACAAGTCTACTACGAATATTCATACCGCCATATATGGAAGCTGCGCTTTAACCCAGCCTGTCAAAGACAAATGTTTCGGGTGTCGGACTGGGCAAACGCGTCACTTTTTTGTCGGACAAGTTTACCACAATATTTTACATGCAATTGTGCCAAAAATCATAAGTGTTATAGTCACAAAACCATAAGACCCATGGACATGTTTTGGATATCGGATTGGGCGGTGTTTCGTAACTGTAACCCTTACGATTTCCGGCACAATGTTTAAAATCAATTGATTTTTGATTTAGAGTTTAAAGAATTGTTAGCAGGTTTCTCTTTATTTTGATTATGGTGTTCTGCAAGTTTATAAGGGTAAATAGGGCTAAAAGGGTTTAGCTTATTACACCCCAGGACGAAGACCAAAGCGGTCCAATTCTTTTAAGTTGACGTGTACCGAATTAACAATTCAATATGTTAGAATTTTGTTTAAGTTAAATTAAATAATTTGTTTAAATTGTCGTTGCTTTTAACATTTTTAAATACCCTTGGAGTTTTGAGACAAAAAATAAGGAACTAATTAAAAGTTAATTTTAATATAAGGCGTTTTATTTGACAGGTTATTATAGAGCTGCACACTGATCTCTTAACAATGTGACTCCGTTTTAGTACCTTTAAAACTTGTGAAGTCACTGTTTCGCATATTAAATCCTTAATCCTTTTAGAAAGGCGAATCTAACTTGCAGATTTTACTATATTTGGGATGTTTAATAACTTGAGAACTTTAAGGAACACGATGCCTTAAGGTTCTACTCAATTAAAGTTTATTTATTAATAAAATAGGAAAATAAAAATACACATAACCAAGTACATTTTTTTCTATTTAAGTATATAAAGGTACACTTGGTAAAAACTTCGTTTTGGTTAAAATATTGTTTAAATTAAAATTAAACCTAATATAATAAGATAACATATGTAAATATAAAGTTATAGGAAAAATAACAAACAATAATCATAGCAATTTTTTGTCGCTGATATGGTTTAAAACATTTTAAAAACATTATTGCTAAATAGTAACGTCTTATACGTCACGTATTTAACCGTGTTTGAATACATCGCGGACATTGGTTTAAAAAACCATATAGTTATCTTAGTCGTGCGAGCGTATGCATTGAACTAATATAAAACTTTGTTTCGGTCATTTTTTGTAAACTTTAACATGGATGTAAATGGCAAGTAAAAAAAATTATATACGATTTAAACTAAAGTTAATGGGGAATTATTTGAATAAGCAAATAGTGCTAGCAGTATTAAGGAGAAAACCTTATTTTATTACTGCTAAACCTTAACGCGCCTACGTGAAAAAGTGTTATTGGTTAACATGACATGCTTTTATTATTTTTAACCTAAAACTGGAATATTATTTGTTTTTATTTATGGTCTATTTTATTTATTTGTTTTGTATAGTTACAAATGGAGAAGTTCTGGTTAGTTCTGATTAGTTCTAACTTTTTTAGTATATTTTAAAGATAAAATTTAAAAGAAAACAAAAATTACTTAAACCCTTAACCTCATATCGTCTTCAAATGTCAAAATAAGAACGGAAAACGACTGACTTTATTTTGGCACAATTAAAGTCTAGCAGAAACTTTAATAAAGTTTCCCTTATTTAAAACCACTACTGAGCATGCGTTTAGTCAAAATACTGCTAAATTTATTACTGCTAGACCTTATATGAATTCCAATTATTCTCTTATAATAATCTTAAAAATAATAAAATTATAATAATATTTTGTCTGCAAACTTTTCTCCTTTATGATATTATATACAATTATTTTCTTCCTATTAATTTTGACGAATCGCTATAAAGAATTGGTATGTTAAATATAAATTTTAAGTGAAAAAATTACTTAACAAATGTCAACTTAGCTGTCAGCAGTTTTTCCGGAAAAAAAAAACTTAAAACAATTTTATGCAAGTTTGACGAGTTACAAGTTATATTTTTCTTATTGTTTTATTAAAAAAAAGTGTTGTATTAAAATAAAATGTTTATTTAACTCAGCAAATAATCTTACCAAATATCCCTTGTGCATCTAATTTTTCCTATGAAAAAATTGGAATACTCGTTTCTAAGTAATTTGTTTTAACAAATCACATTCGCAAAGTGGAAAAATCCTCGTCTTCGACTCAGATTTTTAAAACCACTTTCGCTTATGCTATTTGTTAAAAAACATTATTTAAAGATTCGTATTTCGGGGAAAATTAAATGCACTAGGGATATTACCCCGTAAAAAAGTACTTTTTAATATTAAGTCAAAATAGTGTAAAAAAATAAATATTTTAAACCGAAAAAATACAGGGTATTTAAGACATGCCAAGGTCGTTTTTACCAAATTTTATAAAAATAGTTTTTTGTAAAAGATAAAATTAAAAAGCGAAAATTTGGTTATTTGTATTTTTTACATAAATATTGAGGTTATGTAAAGAAATGTGTTTTTTGTAAAGTTTTGTAAAAGACCTTTTTGATTCTGGCTTAATATACATTTAAAAAAAGTCACCTTTTTAATTTTTCCCAAGATTTAATTTTCATTTGTTTCTTTTGTTATGCCCAAAAGGCATTATCTATCTGATCGACGTATATCAGTTATTGTAGACGGCCATTGTTCAAGTTTTCACCAAGTTAATGCTGGAGTGCCTCAGGGCTCAGTTCTGGCACCAACATTATTTCATCTTCATATCAACGTTCTCTCGTCCACAACTAATTCCATTCATAGTTTCGCCGACGATAGTATCCTTCACTCCAGTTTTCAGGTTCCTAGACCCATCACTAAACCTGATTTGGAAAACAAACGCAGAGCGATGCAGATATCTCTTTCGCAGGATCTTAATTTAATATTGGATTGGGGCGCCAAAAATCTCGTCCACTTTAATGCATCCAAAACACAATCATGTTCCTTGTCGCGAAAAGAGTCACCAAATACTCATCCTCTACTAATGAGCGGCCAAGTTTTACAGAGCAAAGACACCTTCAATCTTGTGGGCATCACATTTGAAAGTAACCTTAATTGGCATAAACACATTGTATCTATAGCCACGGCAGCTTCAAAAAAGCTTGGATTTCTCTTTCGAGCCAAAAAGTATTTTTCCCCTTCTAATTTATACACTTTATATGTGTCCCAAATCCGACCTCCCTTAGAGTATTGTTCTCATATCTGGGGCATGGCTTCCCCCACAACCCTAAGCATTCTGGATTCTATTTAAAAAGAGCTATTCGTCTCATTAATGATCCTTCACTTACAGAAAGGCTTCCATCTCTTGCCCATCGTCCGGCTGTGGGGGATCTATCGCTTTTTATAGGTACTTCCATGGCTTCTGCTCTGACGAATTGTCCTGTATAGTTCCTCCACTCACAGTTCCCAACAGAGAAACTCGTGGTTCCGCGGGTATGCATCCCTATACGGTCCAACTGGACAGGCCTCGAACTTCTCACTTTGTTCGTTCTTTTATCCCTAGAGTTTCTAGATTGTGGAACCTGCTGCCCGCGGAGGTCTTTCCTTCCCCCAAATCTTTAAGTATTTAAGTCCCGTGTTAACAAACTTCCTCTTACCTTGCTTAAGACACCCACGGTACGTTAGTATTTAGGCTTGTAGTCTTCGTGGTTTGTCCAAAGATAAAAAAAGGCAATAGATGAAAAAGTATAAAACTTTTATTTAAAACGTTTTTTTCTATCCTTCTTGGTTCTAGTTAAAAGTGAGTTACAACATATAAATGAAAACCCTGTACAAAATAAAAACAAAGGTACTGTTCTGTATAGTTTTTATCTTACCTGTTGCCATAATATAAAATTCCTTCTCAGTTTCGCTCTTACTCTTAACTAGGAACTTCATTGTGTACAGGTACAATAGGCCAAACGCTAACTGTAATCCAGAAGTCAGAAGATGGGCTAAAAATGCAGCACCACAAACTAACCATCCCCAACCACCTAAAATAAAACGAGTAAATTTGTAATATTTAGTTTTAAAAAAACACATTTAGAACGTGATAAAAAAAGAAAGCTTGAGAACTGTCAAAATGCCGAAACTTTTTAATAAAACAATCTGTATAATATATTACTATTACAAATATCTATTTGAAACTTTAAAAAAATATATTTATTATACAGTGTGTCTAAAAATTGACGTCCGTGCTTTAAGGATTCGATTCAGTTATTACAAGTCGAGAAGTAGGAGTGAAAAAATGTCCGATTCTTTTTCGTTATGAAATTGCACATTATGGCCTACAAGTGAGAGGATTGTTAAACACACCATTTTCTGATAGGTAAATTAAGGTATTTTTAAAGGTTTTTCTAATTCAATAATAGTAATATTTCTTTTATCAGGTGCATTGTAAGAGGTGGCTTTACACCATGGCCATCTAGATCCCCAGATCTTAATCCCTTGGATTTATTTTTATGCTGCTGTGGCAATAATAGATAAAAATATACCACTGAATGTTCGTGCTTCCATGATACCTCGCGCAAATGTTTGTCTTGAAGTACGAGGCAACTTATTTGAGAAATTTTACAAGACCGGTTTTTTTGTTATTATTCGTAGGTTATTGTAATTATAATAATTTATTGATATAATTTATTGCTTTCTTAATTACTTTGATAACGAAGAAAAATGTGATTTTTTTTCACTTTTACTTCATGACTTGTTAAAGACCCTTGAATCATATCATTAACGCACGAGCGTCAAGTATGAGATACCCTGTACATATTTTTATTGGTTTTAATAATATGGCCACTCAATACGAAAAATAAGTGCAAATTCTAATTCAAAAACTGACCATCAAGGCAGAGCAGCCGAAATCTTCGCAGTCAGTAACTCTCTTACCAAACTTATTATGGAACTCAAAAACTTTCCTAGGGACCAGACTTTTAGTTAAATCCCTTAGATCTTTTTCTTACCAACAACCCCAAACTCCATCAAGTATCTGTTACTGCACCTCTGGGTTGCAGATCATGGCTTAGCTACTATATTTTAGTCTGCACGTCCTGAGGTAAAGGAATGCATGCCACTACGCACCGTATGGCACTACAACTTAGTCGAAGGACTCTTTATTACCGACCCCAGGAATACCATTTGCTTTTCTCGTCATAATTCTTCCGAAATTTGCAGGCAACTAACTGAATCAATTTACCTGGACATTGAAACCCATATTCCACACAACATCGAGAACCAGAAATCCTCCATTAACAAACCTTGGTTTTCTAAATCTTGTGATAAAGCTATACTTCTAAAAGTTCAGGCTCACAAGAAGAAAAAATACTACAATCAAATTTTGAGAAGCCAAAAACTCTTTTGATAATTGCATAACAAACAAAGTTCTTTCTTGATAAAGTGGTAAATCTTTCTGGTCCCTTGCCAAAAACAAAAGTGGGATTTTTTGTCCTGGTTTATTTTCACTATTAACTTTGGAGGATGAAATTATTTTACTGCTAAAGGAAAGGCAGAACTATTTGCTAAACAATTTGCTGCCTATTCAACCCTTGATTCTCCCGTAATTCATTCAATTTGAGCTATTGTCCCAGTTCCTTATAATTTGCCCGATATTATTTTTAAGGTAAAACACATATCCTTTTTTCTCTTAACACCAAGAAATCGTCTGGGCTGAAAGGCATACAAGAAATCGTTTAAAAAAATGAGCTCCAGAAATTTTACCAACTTTTACTCGGCTCTTTTAAATTTTTTAAGACACAGGTATTTTGCCAGAGTGCTGGAAAACTGCAAGTGTTCAACCTATTTCAAGATAGGATCTAAATCTCTTTTATTTAACTATAAACCTATTTCACTTCTGTCAGTTCTTTGTAAAGTAATGGAAAAATTCATTAATTTACAAATCCTGAAGTATTTAGAAAAACACAAAAAATTTTATAACAGGCAGTATGGATTTCGCCACAAAAATCTACCGCAGATCCTGTTTCCTTTGCATCACACAGCTGGAACAAGTCTTTTAAGTTTTTAGGTGAGTCCCACATCGTTACTTTTGATATATTCAAAGCTTTTGACCAGGTCTAGCATGTCTTGTTAGCTTTTTGTTGACGTATATCAGTTATTGTGGATGGCCATTCTTCAAGCATTCACTAAGTAAGTACTGGAGGCTGGAGTGCTTCAGACCACATTACTGAAACCAACATTTTTTTTTTTACTTCAACGACCTTTTCTTGTCCACAACCAATTCCATTCATAGTTTTTCCGACTAAAGTACCTTCTTCACTTTGAGTTTTCAGGTTTATAAACCAATCTCTAAACATGATTTGGAAAGTAAACGTAAAGCTGTGAAGATAGCTCTTTTACAGGACTTATATTTAATATTGGATTGGGGCACCAAAAACATCGTCCATTTTAATGCTGCATCCAAAACACAATTATGGTTCTTGTCGCGAAAGAAGTCATAAAATACTTATTCTTTACTTATGAGCGGCCAAGCTTTGCAGAGCAAAGACACCTTAATCTTGTGGGCGTCACATTTTAGAATAACCTTAATTGCAAACACGTTGTATCTATAGCCATGGCAGCTTCAAAGAAGCTTGAATTTTTCTTTTAAAATAGTAATTTCCCCCTTCTGATTTCTACACTTTGTATGTGTCCTAAATCCGACCCCCTTTGATATATTGTTCTCATATCTGGGGCATGGCGTCCCCCACAATTCACAGAATTGCTAATTTTATTCAAAGAACATCTGTTCGCCTCACTAATGATCCTTTACTTACAGAAAGGCTTCCTTATCTCGTCTATCGTTGGGTTGTGGGACACTTATTGATTTTTTTATAGATACTTTTATGGCTTCTGTTCTAAAGAATTGTCTAGTATAATTTCCCCCATTAACGTTCCTAACAGAAAAACTCGTGGTGTCGCACGTACGCATCCCTATACAGTCCAACTGGACAGGCCCCGAACTTTCCACTTTGTTCGTTCTTTTAAACCAAGAGTTTTTAGAATGTGAAACCTGCTGCCCGCGTAGGTCTTTCCTTCCCCCTTCAAATCTTCAAGTATTTAAGTCCCTTGTCAACAAATAACCTGTTACCGCGCTTATTAAGACACACACGGTACGTTAGTATTTAGGCATTTAGTCTTTGTGTATTGTCCAAAGATAAAAAAGGTATATTACGGCAATAATTGCATGTATATAGGGAAACCCTTTTTATAAGGCCATATTTCCAAAACGATTTAAGATAGACATACAGTGACCGCCAAAGAGTTGGGATCATATCGAAATTCTTTTTATTTTCGAAATTATTAAAAAACTTTTTATTACCTCCGCTTTTTGAGTAACTAAAAATTCCATAATGACATCTGGCTCATGGTCGTCGGTTGGAAGATAATTAATAAAAATTAAATTAAAATATCAAAAAGTAAGATTAGTTGGTTCGATATCCAATAAGTTATTTGAAAAAAGTATTTAAAAAATAATTTTAGGTCGATGTGCACCACTTAAAATAAAAAAAAATAGAAAAATAAATAAATACATTTTTTTCAAGAAACAATTCGGTCAATTTACGAATAATGTTTTTTAATAAGTTTTCTAACCATAAAGTGACGAACTAATTTAATTTACAATTTTTTTTTACAATTAGAATAAAAAAATTAGGCTTGGCAAGTACTCTAAGTGTGAACAACTGTCTTTCCTAAGAGCTGTAACAATCAGAATGTAGTAATCCATGGCAAAAATCACTATGTTTATTAAATATTAATTATTATTAACAGGTTTGTGAAGCAGTTCTCTTTTTATATTTTAATTAAAGTTGAGTCACGCACCCAATTATTTCCTGATACCTAAATGTTATTCCTTTTTTTTACCAAATACATATTACCATTAGTGCGTCGGGCTTCTACAGCGCCTTAACTATGAAAGTTAGAGATTTTGTTTAAAGTGGTTTATGAATAAGAGATAAAAGTCTATTTTTGGAAAATATTTTGTTTATATACAGGGTACTCAAATTTGCCCTACTAGAATTTGATCAATTTTTTTAATAGAACACCCCAAATATTTTTACATATTTGGGAGTCCTTTATGTTTGTCTATACATGTGTACAATATTAGACTTATTAAATTATTAGTTTTTAAGAAAATTTAATTTACTTAAAAAATATGAAAAAACATCAATAAAGGAAAAAATTTCCCCAAGTCGATGAAAAGGTTTCTGTCTCCAAAAAGAGCTAAATCTTATTGTAGAGGGTCAAAAGATACCCTTCTATAATTTTAAGCTAATTTTGACATACAGGGTGCTCAAAAATCGCCTCCCAATAGTCAAAAATTCAATCGGTTTTTTTTAAATAGAACACCCTGTATATTATTATTTAGTCTAATAAAGCTTTAGTAAATAAACAATTTTGGTAATAGACTCAAAGTCTCTATCTGTCTTTAATTTTGTGTTACTTACACGTATTTAAAATTCACCCTTTTAAAATCATTTTTAGGTAAAAATATTTTTACAATTATTATTAATTTAAAAATATATATTAATTTAAAGTTTAAAGGCACCATATTTTATACTTTATAAGTGAATATAACATGTCTTGTTAAGATATTCCAAATGATTTCCTTATAAAACGCTCATATTCAGAATATCTTCCTTTGCGCCTACTAAAAAGTTCATAGTAGGCTTGGACAGATTTTTGTTTAAACAACTTTGGCAGTTTCAAAGTGTCAAGTATTATTTATTTGCTTGCTGTTGTACTTACTTTCTTTGGTGATTATAAATATGGAGTTAAGCAAAGATGAGTTGGTGGATATGGTTTTTGCACTTGGTGAAAGTGAAAAAATTGTTTTCTGGCTAGCAGGAATTACGCGACTTGTTTCCCAGAGAGAAGAGCTCCTGAAGAAAAGTGTTTTAGGAGACTTCTTGCAAGATTTGTTGAGACGGGAAGCGTTTCCTATGAGAAAGAAACTCGGTCAAAATCCGCTACTAACGAGGAAAATGAATTGCTTGTGTTGTTATCAGTAACTGAAAATCCTCATGTAAGCCAAAGACAACTGAAGGAAACAACAGGAATAAGCGATACGTCGGTGCAGAGAATTTTAAAAAGAACAACTTTTACGCTTACGATATTCAGTTACATCAAGCATTAACGGAGATTAGATTTTTAAAATCGAACAACCTTTTGTGAATGGACAAGAAACAACTTGCAAGAAGATCCTTTATTTTTCAATTACGTTATGATTTCAGATGAAGCGACATTTCATAATGGAGGTTGTGTCAATAGACATAACTTTCATTATTATTCTTCTGAAAACCCACGAATCATAAGACAAAGTGATCGTCAACATTTAAATGGCGCTATGTATTTGGAGTTTTTGCAGCACGAATTACCAAGGCTATTGGCTCATTTGCCTCCACAGATCCGAAACAGAATGGAGCACCACCTCATTTTTCACGGGATGTTATAAACCATTTAAATCAAAATTTTGGCAATAGGTGGATTCGAAAAAACGGGCCGATTCAGTGGCCACCCAGATCCTCGGACCTGACGAAGCTTGACTTTTTCTTTGGGGTTATGTATCAGGATCCACCAACAACTGTGATGAATATGCAGGATAGAATAAGGCAGGCATTTGGTCAGGTTTCTCCGCAAATGCTGCATGAAGTGAAAAGAAACTTTGAACGGCGTATTAATCTATGCTTAGACCAGAACAAAAGGCATTTTGAACATTTATTTTAGTTGGTTATTATTACAGTATTTTTAATTTTTTTAGCAAATAAATTAAATTATTACCTAAAAATTATTCTAAAGGGCGATATGTGGAAGTAACACAAAATAGGGACAGATAAAGACTTTGGGTCTATTACCAAAATTGTTTACCTACTAAAGCTTTATTAGACCAAATAATAATATACAGGGTGTTCCATTTAAAAAAACCGATTGAATTTTTGACTATTGGGAGGTTATTTTTGAGCACCCTGTATGTTGAAATTAGCCTAAACTTATAAAAGGATTTCTTTTGACCCTCTATAATAAGATTTAACCCTTTTTGGAGACAGTAACCTCTTCATCGACATGGGGAATTTTTTTCCTGTATCGAAGTTTATTCATATTTTTTAGGAAAATTTAATTTTTTAAAAACTAATAATTTAATAAGTCTAATATTGTACACTTGTATAAACAAACATAAAGGACTTCCAAATATGTAAAAATATTTGGGGTATTTCATTTAAAAAATCAAATTCTAGTAGGGCAAATTTGAGTACCCTGTATATAAACAAAATATTTTCCAAAAATTGACTTTTATCTCTTATTCATAAAACACTTTAAACGAAATTTCTAACTTTTATAGTTTAGACGATATAGAAGCCCGACGCACTTATGAAGTACCCTGTATTTGCAACATAAATAGGCTTTTAGACAAATAAAAGCACAATAAAAAAATGATCTATTTTGTTTTGACTTTTAAATTACACTATTTTTTTTTATTTCGTGGGGTCTATCGGGATCGAATCTCAAGCACCTCGGTAAATTCCACTAAAATCTTTGAAATACACATTTAAGATTAAGCAATTAACTAGGATCGAAAAATAAATCCTACCCCAAAATTTTTAAGATTGGATTAAGGTGGTTTAAGTCAAGCCAATTACACTTTACGAAATAAACGGGTTAATCTTACATTGAATCCGGGTCGAGGTATTGCTTTTAACTTCACTCTAGTTTTTGGTTACGTGCCAAAGATCAGCTGGTTAAATTATTTGGTTAGGAGTCATTATTTTGTTTTTAAACTTGTATTATTATGAAACTGAAACTAACTTATTTTATAGGAAAAATAGTTTTGTTATTTTACATTATTTATATATATTTTTTAGAAATGTCAATTAATAAAATTTGACATGCACCTGCGCGAAATGAAAAATATTCGAAATGAACAGGTAAGATTTAGGGCTTAAAAAATTAAGCCGCTAAATTTTATATCCGGATAGAGCCACCGAAATAAACGTAGTAAGTATATAGCTCTTAGAAAAAAGGTTTGCACACAGATTCGTAAATTGAGCAAATTTTCCTTTTGCATAAAAATGTATTTTTATTTTCTTTTAAGTCTTTATTTTTAATTTTGCACATTGATGTAAAATTAAATTCTAGACACCCTTTTTAAATAACATTTTTAGATATCAAGCCAACTAATCTCACTTTTTATTTTTTTAATTTAATTTTTATTAATTATCTCCCCAATCGACGCCCATGAGCCGGATGTCATTATTAAGTCTTAGGTTACTCGATAAGCGGAGGTGATTGAATCGTTTTTGATAATTTTAAAATTAAAAAATCCCTATGTGTCCAACGCTTTGGCGGTCACTGCATCAAATGTGGTATTTTTGTTACACTCGTTGAAATATTTTTTAATGATTATTTATTATACATTTAAAGTTCCATTTAATAATTGCTTCGTAGCCTCTGCAATTAGCACGAATATTGTAAAGGTTAAATACAATATACGGATTTTTTAAAGACATGTGCACCATACTCTAAAAATTGTGATTCGGAAAGTCAATAACAATAAAAAAAATTAATAGGTTGCGTGTCCAAATACTTAACATCAATTCAGTTTTAATTTTACAAATAACCTTTATACCCTAATTAGCGAAGCGGCAGCAAGTTTCACCCCAATATTATCATCAAATTGATTTACCGACTAGTGAACTGCAATGTCAATTAATGATTAAGCAACTGTTTACGAATTTATAGATGTCAAATAAATTTATATTCAAACACAAATTTACCATTTAAATGCCAATAAATATTGAAACCTGAATAAAAATTTAAAAGTGGTACATATTAAAAGAATATTTTAAACGTTGCTTTGCTTTGCATCACACAATTTTGCACAGCCATTGCACTATACACTGTAAAAAGTATAAAGTGTTAAAATAAAATTACAGTAATAATGATAGGGGTTAAGGTGCCACTGACGTAATAATTTAATGAACCGCCATTTTGAAGTAGGCAAAGATGTTGACTTTATATTTAAGGATTAAAAAGTACTCGTCAGGAGCTTTAAAATGATGTACCACTTGAATTCATATCATATTAAAACTTTTTAATATTGTGTTGGTGGGGGGAGGGGATAACCGTGAATAAGTAAATTACGGAAAACAATAACAAGAAAACAGAATAATACTTGTTTTAACTACCAATTGTAATATCACCATACAAATAACTAAAGAAAAGAGTCCCCGCTATTAGCGCGAAAACGGCGGAGGATATTGGACAACGGATATCCCTTGCATCTCATCCGCGCTGCAGGCTGTGCAAACTCCGAAGGGATTTATTTAAGTAGTGTCTTTTTCAATGCTTGTGTTGAACCAAGTGGTTCAATTAAACGGACGGTGCTTACTAACGAAAGCTACACACCCTAAGTCTAGCAGCGCTTTGATATAAACAAGTGCATGTATTGCGGGACTGTGAGACTACTATAAAGTAATTTATATGTTGGTAATATTATGTTATATAGGGTATTTCCGAGGGTGGTTCTAAAAGATGCGAAAAAGAATGCAACCACAAATTCTTGAGGCTGTTCGAAGTACGGTAAATGAGCGTCACGATCAGACCGCGGACGGAGGGTACGGGGGCCGGTGTTTGTATTTTGCCACGGTTTTTAAGTGCGCATGTTCGTCCACCCATCTATTTGTTTACTACGCCAGGTCGTAAAAATCCGAAAAATGCTTCTTGCCACTGCGGATTAAATGTAGGTTATCTATGTTTACACTTTATAAGTTTTATTTGCTATTAAGAAAAAAGATACCTTCTGGATAATAGTGCTGTTTTATGGTAGTTGTATCGACATCCCTTCTTCGAAGTGCAGGAATATTTCGATGTAATGAATGGAGCTCCCTATCACAGATTACAGGAAAGGAATCCTCGTCATCAGGTGGTCTTGGTTGTGGAGTACTTCTGTCTGAAATAAAAAGTTGATTATGTTAATTTTCGTTAAAGTTTGTGTATATTTTATTTCGACTAATATTAATAAGTAATCTATATATGTTGGGAGATTATAAAGTACAAAATTTGGTAAAAAAGGGTATCCAAATCACATAGGCTGGCCGACATAAAGAGTTACTAACAAGTATTGCAGGTCTTAAATATCTTTAAAACCGCCAAGGCAATATTTACCAGAATTAATATCTAATAAGTTTTAAGCATGTCGAATTATATAGTGACATCGGCAAAGTTGCCAGATTTTTTGGTTTTGTGTTAGACGTATGTTTTTTTATTTTTATTTTATTTTATTTTTTAATAATATGCTACATTAATTTTTATTGCATTAAGTTAAGCCGGTGACACTTAAGCCATTTTTTGTTGTTAGTGCAGTTTAAAATATCTTTAAAACATTACATTTTCTTGCTAAACAGTGACGTCATATACGTCACGTATTTAACCGTGTTTGAATACATCTCGAACAATGATTTAAAAACAAAATAATTATCTTTGTCTGGCGAGCATATGCATTGAACTAATTAAAAACTTTGTTTTGAATATTTTTGTAAACTTTTAACATGGATGTAAATGGCAAGTGAAAAATATTTATATCTGGTGTAAACTAAAGTAAATATTAACCCTAAAAATAAAAATTATAATCATAACCTAGAAGCTTATTGGGCTGTGACGCAACTGTTTAAAAACCTGCATTTTCTTGATTCTCATATTTATATCCTCATTTTTGAATACAGTTTGAACTACTTCGACAAATACTGTTAGCAAGAAAATTTGAGTTTAGTAGCTTAGTAAATTTTCTTTATTAGTTGCTTAGATATGACCTACTACACTTTTAGCAAAAAATATAAACCACTACAGCCTTGTACATAAAATATTTTATTTGAAGGTATTTAAACGTGCTTATTTAAAGAGTTATAACAGCATTGTTGTTGCCCAACACCTTCCAAATACCGATTTTTTATAAATGATAAAAAAATTATAACTCAGTTTATGCAGGTTAACATTTTTAAGAATAAATACTTTAAATTAAAATGCTTATGTTTTAGAGTCCGGTCGTTTAGTAACGAAGCCATCAACGTCTTGCGGCGCAGAACTCCATTGTAAAGAATTTTATATTCTATAACTTTTATAATAAATATAAATGCAATTAAAAGGTAAAGAAACAAGATAAACTGTTTTTTTTTACATTTGACCTGCCATATTTCGACTTTCTTACACGATATCATACAGGATTTTTTAGAAGAGTATTTTTTGTACCAAAATATAGGTATGTACTGATATTCAGCTTATTCCGTGAGATTCCGAGATTGACCTTTTAATTTGACTAAGATGACTGGGGTAATAGTGTTTTTGATTGTATTTATCCGTGACTGCAGTATTAAGCCTTGTCCTCACTTGGTAACATGTTATAGAGACATGTTGATGATACATGTTGAAAAAACAAATAACTTGTTGCTTTTTAAAAACCACGTTAGATAACACAGTTGAGTAGCAAACTGCGTCCTCATTTGCTACTCAACACTGTTATTAATAACGTTATTCAACATGTTTTTAAAATTTTATAAAAGCAACAAGTTATTTGTTTTTTTAACATGTATCAGCAACAAGTTTCTGTAACATGTAACCAGGTGAGGACACGGCTTTAGAGTATAGACTTATACAGTGAGGATGTTTAAATAGTTCTTCACCACTTTATCTTTTGAATGGGACAAGATATTAAGATCGGGTGAAATTTAGGTAAAAGGGTATCACTTAAACAACCCTTTGGTATAAAAATAACTTGGGTCACGTGGCCTAGTGCCAAGGGGATACTAGCAATTTTTTTTCAAATGGAGAGAGGGGTCATGTAGCACCTTTTTTTTAAAAGTCTTTTGATTCCTCGATTAGCGCTGATTTAAAAAAGTGACGTTGACTAGAAAATCAAAGGGCCTTTAAATCGGGGTATAATATGACTAACATGACCCCCTTTCTGAGCTCACTCATATTAAATATACTTATTAACGTGGATCAGACCAAAGCAAACTTTGGGAACTAAAATTAAAAATATAATTGTTTTCTAATGTCCAGAATCAAAATTTAAGAATAAGAAGAAAAACCCAAACCATTCTTTTTGAATGGTGGTATTTACGATAGCGCTAATACTATTATGTATTTTTTTGTTATATTTTATTTTATTTGACGCTTAGATCATAAAAAAATTACTTTCAGGAAGTTACTTTCTTACAACACTGTAAATATGTTACCAATTTTTAAAGGAAAAAATGTTGCAGCGGTAGTAATTTCTTGCTCTATTATGGCATATTTTACTTTTTAAGTTGTTACATATGCAAGTAAACTATATTTACTATAAAATAAACAGTAAAATTTATACTAGCAATGCGGACAAAATAATTAAGTAAAAGTCATTTAATATTCATTTCACATACATATTTATTTTAAAAACATTTAAATCCAATCTAAAATGAATATTCATGAAAAGCGAAAAGCAATATTTAAATTTATAACGGAGGTCTCCCCAAATTTACCGCACATGCAAATGTATATTCGGTTTATAAGCTTTTCTTTCTGAATATGGGAAAATAAAGCTTATAAAACCAAATGTTAATTTTTTTGATACGTGGCTTTATAGGTATTTAATTGTATACTTTTTTATTTCATATTTTTGGCATCTTTACCCTATTTAATTTTTGTTCATAAAATATTTTTTAAATTACTACGTTTTATAAACAGATATATGTAATTGTACGCCAGCGTCAGTCATCGACAATACTAAAAAGACTAATGAAACAACCCATAAGCTTCCCGAAAAACATTCAATGGCCCTAGTAAAAAACCAGTGGTATTCTAGATATTTACACCCTAAATTCTTTAAAAATGTTCTTGAATCAGATTTTTGTTGTTTACACATAAAGAATGCCATATTTTTAAATGTTGCTTTTACTTTTCCATAAATAGCCATTTTATTAATTAAAGATCGAAAACATTCCGTAAACTAACACTTCTCTCTGATAAATCTAGTGTGTCCACAAATAAACTTAACTATACCTTTCTATTTGATATTTTAAAAAGTGACTTTAAAAAAAATCTTTATGAGCTTATATTTACTTGCAATATAAAAAAGATGTTTTTAGCATATTTTAAGTGAAAACATTTTAATTTCCAGAAACCGGTAAAAAATATTTATTATACAGGGTGTTTCCTTAATGCGGTAAGAAAATTTAAGGGTTATATAATTATTTAAGGTATTCCTAAGCGAATTTTATGATGCTTTTTTCGTAAAATTTATTAGACTAAATATAAACCTTGTTAAATTAAGTATTTGATTCTATAGTTACATATTAGCTAATAATAAGTTATAACACTTCATTTTTAAAAGAAAAAATGCCCTTGTATGGTCCAGGATTATGAAGTTTAGCAGATTTTATTTTTTTTTTGTGGAAATCTAAACAAGCTACGTAAAACTATGAAGACATAAAAAAGTTGTATTTTTAGGTGTTTTATTCGGAAAAAATATAAAAGTTGCAAAGAAGTCAGTGGCGTACATTTTGTCGTCAATAATATTAGCTAGGATGCATCCCACGCCGCCATTGCTCTCACTAATTAAAATTAGATTAGGGCTAAATATACTACGTGTTTTAACAAATGCCCGAGCCCAATTTTATTAAAACTGGATAGGGCATATTTAAGATATTAATAAAAACCTGATTTTATTTTTAATGTTTAACACCCCGTATCTTAAAAACAAAGCATTTAAGGACCTATATTTATATGACCATTTTTTTATAAAATTGGCTTAAGAATACACATTTAAATTTTCTTACCGCAACTAGGAAACACCCTGTATAATACCAAATCTGGTTAATTAAATCCCACCCATAATTCTCCATAATTTTAATAACGCGCTTCCAGTGAATTAAAGAGCAAAAGGGCAGCATTTATAATTTAAAAAATGGCCTGATTACCCTGTTTTAGTGTTTTCGGCGTTCATTAGTTATGCCGACGGGTTAAATATACGCTTTCATAATGTTGCTGGTTTTTATGGTGAAGACCCAAATGGACAATTCAATTATATATTAAAAATTACGTTTGTTTTCCACAGAAACGTCAATAGCTAAAAAATAAACGATTAGGCCTTAGAAAACAAAACAAATAAAAAATAAGAAAATTTAAACTGATAATTTAAAATAAAGTTTTTGAAGTCTGATAGATCTGCAATTGTGCATAGCAAATAGATAATTTAAATTAAATAAAAATATATTGTTAAAAAAATACATTTTTCTCCCATGTTAACAGATGCTAAAATCAGGGCCGTATTAACTGTTTGAGGCGCCCTAGGCTAGAATTCTCGGAGCGCCTATTTTCCACAAAACAAAATTTGAAAAACAAAAAACAAGAAAAAAATGCGCCTATTTCATTCCAAAGCACCTTATTGACAGAGGAATTAGTCACCAAAAATCCCCACTCGACCTAAACTTTTTAAAAACTTCCCTGTCTAACGTCTATTAGTTCCTACTCCTCTGTCGCGCCTATTTTTTCATGGCGCCCTATATAGGCTGTAACCTAGTCAACCTAATGGATAATGCGGCCCTGTCACGTTACTTTTCATGATATCACGTACCTACTCACTTAGTACTCAGTACGTTTTTTTTCTGGATATTTACACTTAAACAGTGCCGTATTAACCATTAGGCTGACTAGGCTACAGCCTAGGTCGCCATGAAAAATAGGCGCCAGACAGGAGAGTAATAGGCGCTAGACAGGGAAGTTTTTAAAAAGTTTAGGTCGGGTGGGGATTTTTGGTGACTAATTTCTCTGTGCATAAGGTGCTTTGGAATGAAATAGGCGCGGAAATGAGGGAATGACCTTTTTTTATTTTGGGTGGTGAAGTAAGGCGCCAGGCACTCAAAATAGGCGGTACGGAGGAAAGGACTATTTTTTTGCTCTTCAAAAATTTTTTGGTGGAAAATAGGTGCTCCGGGAATTCTAACCTAGGGCGCCTCAAACAATTATTATTTACGTCGCACTGCACTGCTTGGTTATTAATAGCTTACTGCTTACCCTAGGTATATAAATATTACTATTCTTATATGTAGTGTAATTATTGTGTTTGCAACAATATATTGTCGTTTTTTTCGGTCGCAGAAAAAATAGTGTATTATACACGGTAAAAATCCACTACAAGTCCTCGTTGCATTAGGCCCAAATATTTTTTCAGTATTGCTTTTTAATTACTAATCGTTCACTTTTGGACCTTTACTAACTTTTTTATCGTTCACGTCAAACTCGCCGTTTTTAAACCCTAAAAATCAGCCATAGCAATTTTTCTTACTTAAAGCAGGTTATTTTATATTTGTACAAAATGCTTTTACGAATTTCTTGTGCCAAAATACAATAATCTAACGGATTTTACCTTACACCAAAAGTTGATTACGAGATACAGGGTTGTCTTATATAAAATGTGTATAATTAAAAACAATTGTAGTTTTATTATAGACACTGAGAACAATGCTAAATTTTTGGTCATCAGTTTGGACGCTGGCTTGGCTGAATTTATGAAGCGGCAAGTTATACGTACTGTTAACGTGTGTACTCCACGAAGCGAGCGTCCAAGCTGATGACCAAAAATGTAGCATTGTTCTGGGAGTCTATATAGTGAAACTATAACAATCAATTTCTTACTGAAGTCACTTTATGTTTTTTTGGATGTATATGAGCTGCTCCACCAGCCCTTCCAATATTAGCGATATGAATGATCATGCTAAAAGATGTTTTGTATTTATTAACGCAACAACCGTACATTAAATTAAAAAAAATAAGAAATTAAATTTGTTTAAGTTAAACAGGAGTTTAATAAGGTATTTTTCATTTTAGGGAAACGCACGGACTACACTAATTTTTTCTTATAATTCAAAATAGTAATTTATGTAACAAATGCCTAAAGTGATACTTTTTTTACGAATTAAAAGTTTAACAGCACGAGCCGTTAGGCGAGTGCAGTAATCACATGAGTAAAAAAGACACTTTATGCATGTTTTACATACCATATTTTTTCCACGACCGTATAAAAATATATACCATATACCATTTTTTACATGTTTTACTTATCTAAACTTATTATTTGAATTTTTACAGCACAGCCTATATATTGCAACAAAAACTCATAGCCTCCTTATTTTTAAGAGACAATAATCCTCTTCGTAACTATGCATTTATTATTTAATTTTAGAAAATTGAATGTACTTGCTTTTTGTAGAAATATTACTTAAACAGTATAAATGGCTTTTTATTTCTTATTCATCCGAATTCATTATTACTATTAATTTTCAATAATTTTTCTTAAATTTATTTGCAAACTGTCACATTTGAAAACTACTGACACTCAAACTAAAAGAAATAATGACGAAATCAAATGAAATTTGACCGTTTGGTTCAGTTGATGTCGCGTTTACTGTTACATTGCATAAATTGATATTTAGGTTATTGTAGTAGGCATTGAAACAAAACACTTATTCAAAGTGTGAAAAAAAACTTTAAAGTGTTAAAAAAGTTACTTTTTTAACATCTTATGTAGTGTACTAGAATGAACTACTTTAACTTTATTTTAACGATTAAAAATCAGCATTTTTTTTTAACAGTCGAGGAAAAAAGTTATTTTGATGCTAAAAAGACTACTTCTAAATTTTTAAAAATATTTGAACTGGTATAAAAGTTATGACATAAAAAAATATATATATTTTTTTAATAAATCCTGTATTTCCAAAAGTAGGCCGTTTAGGGCATATGTTCTAATCAATTTTTTTTTTTATTTCTTTTTGTTTTTGGGCACCCCGTAAAAATACCATGCGGTGTGTCCTTGGATAAGTATTACAAAAGGGCAAATCAACTAAAAATTGTAGAATTTTAAATGGAAAAACTGGTCGCATGGTCCAAGGCTAAGCGATACAAAATTTTACTGTGATTATTGTAATACAGGGTGAGTTATAACTTAAAGTATGAACAATTTTTAAGAGTACGTTTTTTTAATATAACAAAAAAGTACTTTTTTTTAAATATAACAAAATAGGATAAGAAATTTTAAAGACAAGTTAATTATTTGTAAAAAAAAATAAATTTAAAGCATTAAAGTATAAAAAAGTTTTGTAATTTTTTTACAGTACCCATTAACACTTAATTACTGGGTCAACGGAAGCAAAATTTAAAACAAAATTAAAATATTTTAAAAAAGTGTTTATGCAAAAAATGGAAAAGAATAACAAGTGGCAAAAACAATTTTTAATAAATCCTCTCAAAAGTTCAATTGTCTACAACATTAACCAAAACAATTTGGTTTAATTTTAAAAACTAAAGGTACTTTACTTTAGGTCAAAATTTTGTATTTTTTAGTTTTAGACCATGCGACTAGTTACCCGAAAATACCGATTTAAAATTCAAAAACTTTTGGATCATTTTTCCCCTTGTAGCACCTATCCTGGGACACAATGTATATTGTTTAAAGAATACAAATAGTTACTTTCTTCTTCTAAGAGGTTTCTGATTATAAATAATATACAAAAACAAAAAATAAAAAAAAAAATATTTATTTCTGAAGTTATTTTTGAGGACTTTCAGTAGATGTCCAATGTCCATTCCTACGATGCTTTTTTTTAGGTCTTACAATTTTAAGGTACATTACTCCAGGGTGGGACCTCAAAATAAAGAAAAAAATATTTTTTTCCAACAATGTAACCTAATTAAATTGCAAAAGAAGTCCATTAACCCGGGCACGTAGATTTAATGAATTTACCGCGTATTGTAAATCTGATGGCAGGAGGCCGCATTTTATATTTAACGACAACATGATTACCGTGTTTTATTATTTTGGACGTTATTCATTATATTTTACTGCCTGGTTTAAAAAGCATTTTTTTTTAAACAGGTAACCGCATATTGTTATTTGTAATATGTTGAAATTTTTATAAAATTATACATATTAATATTTTTACCAATTTTTAAATTAGATTACAGACTTTCTACACAGATTTTTTTTTATCTTTGGACAAACCACGAAGGCTAAAATCCTAAATACTAACATACCGTGGATGTCTTAAGCGAGGTAAGAGGGAGTTTGTTGACACGGGACTTAAATACTTGAGGATTTGGGGGAAAGGAAAGACCTCCGCGGGTAGCAGGTTCCACATTCTAGAAACTCTAGGAATAAAAGACGAAACAAAGTGGGAAGTTTGCGGCCTGTCCAGCTGGACCGTATAGGAATGCATATGCGTGGCACCACTATTTTTTCTGTTGGGAACCGTGAGTGGAGGAACTATACTGGACAAATTTTACCTATAAAAAGCGACAAATCCCCCACAGCCCGACCATGGGCAAGAGAGGGAAGCCTTTCTGTAAGTAAAGTATCATTAATAAGACGAATAGCTCATTTCTGAATGGAATCAAGGATGCTTAGGGTTGTGGGGGACGTCATGCCCCAGATATGGGAACAACATTCCAAGGGAGGTCGGATTTGGGACACATATAAAGTGTATAAATTAGAAGGGGTAACAAGATTGAAGGTGTCTTTGCTCTGCAAAACTTGGCCGCTCATAAGTAGAGGATGAGTATTTGATTAGTCTTTTCGCGACAAGGAACAAGAACCAGAGCAAGATTAGAAGGTAAAAAATACTTTCTGCATCAAATAGTAGGGAGCTTACAAAGCTATATGGGGATTAACTCAAGCATCATGAAGACCTATTGAGTTTCAAAGTTTAGATGATAAGAAGAAAAAATTGTCATATAATGTATTTTTTTCTTTTTTTTATCTTTGGACAAACCACGAAGGCTAAAAGCCTAAATACTAACGTACCGTGGGTGTCTTAAGCGAGGTAAGAGGGAGTTTGTTGACACGGGACTTAAATACTTGAAGATTTGGGGGAAGGAAAAACCTCCGCGGGCAGCAGGTTCCACAACCTAGAAACTCTAGGGATAAAAGAACGAACAAAGTGGGAAGTTCGGGGCCTGTTCAGTTGGACCGTATAGGGATGCATACTCGCGGAACCACGAGTTTCTCTGTTGGGAACCGTAAGTGGAGGAACTATACTGGACTGTATCATACCATATCATGTTTCATCGGTGAGGGTAGCAGGTATAGATTTTTAAATATGTAAAAAAATACTGTTATTATTTCGGCTTGTGGAAACCGTTTAAATCGTATCGGATTATATATTTTTTGTTATTCTTAAATAACTTTCTTCAAAATAAAAAAAAATAGCCTAGATCGAGAATGTTAAAATGACATTTTTTTAAAACTTTGTAGCCCTGCACTTTCTTTACGTAACTCTTAAATTGTCAGATTAGTGGAATACACTGTTTAGCATGTAATTAACTTACCCTATCTTAATTTGACGCGCACGACAACTTCTGATGTTATATATTTTTGTTTTTACGATCGGTTCTGTATACGGGGCTCATATTTGGTGGAGGTACAAGGTATTCCTCGGTATATTAATCTACCGCGCTATAGTGAATCCCGAAATCTCCTCTTGAGCTCTCCTACCAGAAGTATAAATTCAATTTTTTCATAGCTATTTTACTTAGTATACTGGGTTAGTTAAAATTACTGCAATTCTTAAATATATTTAAAATCGCTTAAGCTATATGTCCAAATTTGGTTTGCAGGATGTGTTTTTCGGTTTGGTACTGCACGTATCTTTTCCGTTTTTTTTTTAATTTTCCGGGTATTTTGATTGCATTAAATTGACTGAGTTAAAATTGGAAGAATGAAATTTAGAAAGTTTTTAAGTTTTCAAATGGTTTTCCCGAATTTCTCAGATATTTTCAACACTTTTTGACATAAACGCCGTGAAATCAAAGTGTAGCAATTGCGTAAAATTAAAAATCAAAGAAAATAATTTAGAAGATATGACTGCTAATTTAAGTCTTTATTTACATTGTTAATTAATTTTGTCTTAAATTTCTTTGAAAAAGCGACTTGATGGTAAAAATAATTAAAAAATTTTACTCACATAAAGCTTTGGTTTTTATTAAAAAAATATATGACAAAATGCATATAAAACAGTGTCCCATGTGTTGCACATTTAATGGACCATACTGTATAACTCCCCTTAAACTGTTTGTTTTTTGAGTATAAAAAGCTAATTTAGCTATTTAATAAGAAATTATTATGGATATTTATAGGAAAGTATGGGGAATCCAGATGCTTATTCTCTATAAAATTCTGTTTCATCAATTGGACGTTTAACTTCCTTAAATTAATCATTAAGGATTATGGGAAAGTATAGTGAAGTATGGAAGAGTATAGGGAAGTATGGAAGAGTATAGGGAAGTATAAGAAAGTATGAGGAAGTATAGGGAAGTGTGGGAAAGTATGAGGAAGTATGGGAAAGTATTGGGAAGTATAAAGAAGTATGAGACAGTATGGAAAATTCTGAGGGAAGTATGGAGAAGTATAGGGAAGTATGGGGAAGTATAAGGAAGTATGAGAAAGTATAGGAAAATATAAAAAATTATGGCAAATTATGAGAATTATTGGGGTATTTTTAATTAGAAAAAATAAATAAATACTCTATGTGTTTTAAATGGTTCAATGGTTCTGTTCAAATTTAAAGAATCGTTTAAGATGTTTATGTACAATTTTGCATGATCGCTTTTTAACTTGCAATATTTTATTATTTTATGGTATATTACAATGAAAAAAAATAACGGTAGGGTCACTTTTAATAATTTTCAAATTTGTTGATGTTTAAAATATTCAAAATAAAAAGTAAAAAGCACAGAGTAAAATATTTAAAATTAAGCTTTATACTAAAAACACTTTAGGTAAATAGTAAATGTAAAATTATGCTATATTAAATCAGCTTTGGGTAAAATTTAAAATGTATCTATTAGTTGCTTGGGTATGACCTAATAAACTTTAGCAAGAAGTACGTAAGCGCCCAAATTAACCGTTATAGGTGTGTTTACACAATTCGGTATTTGGGAGTTTTGAGGCATGCCTAATTGAACTGTGTAATCTTACTGTTGTCAGATTTTATTGAAGATGCGGTGTTGTCATTGATTTAGAAAAATTTGAAATCTCACTAAAGTTGGTCCGCCTTATTTATTTCAGTAAAAATACCTAATGCATTCTATTTCAAAGAACAAACATACCACGTGCAGCGCAAACCTCAAAAATCTTGCAACAGTGCCGATATTACTGTTTTATTCTGTGTGCCCAGAATTCGAAGTACTTATTTTGTAAACGCAGCTTAAGCGGTTTAAAAGATAGTTGAGCGCTATTGTACTTTTTACCGAAAAAGTGGTGTTGTCATATCTATGTTACTAGTAAACATGGATTCTTGAAAATTTGTGAAATAATAAATTTGGCATGCCCAATATATTGTGATAAAAACAAATTGGGCAATTATTTTTACACAAGTATGTGTAGCAAAAAATAAAAGCTCTAACAACGATACTTAAATCACTGTTAAAAATTAATGCCCAACACCATTCAAATACTGAATTTTTAAAATGAAGCTAAAGTGATTTAAAGTTGCAGTTGTTTTTACCAACCCAGTAACTATAGGCTACAGGGTGTTTCATTTTAGTTGGTTTTACGGCGTATCTCAAAAACCGTAAAGAATATCAAAAATCTAATATAGGACTCTCGATCTTCTTTTAAAAAACATTTATTGTGAAAACTTTTTGTTTCATTTCGGAGCTACAGGGTGATTTTTTGATTTTACCCATTTTTATAAAAAAATCGTTTGCTATTAAATTTGAAATGAAAACAACTTTATATAGTAATTATTGTATAATGTTTTTTGTAAAATACTGTGCTGAAATTAGTTGTTTTCTATGTTGGGAAGTTTTTGAGAAAATTACCAGACTTATGATTTTTCTTATGGAACACCCTGTATATTTCCATTTGTAGTTTTTTAAAATCTGATTTTGGCCTTACAACCTTGGTGATTTAACAAAGAATTTGTATTTATTAGGCTCTCTTTGACTTTCCAAAAATATATATGAGTAATATTTTTATTTCGAATTCTACCGAAAATTACAATTTTCCATATTTTTTTATGGAATGCCATGATGCATGATAAAAATGACGAAACAGTATTTTTCAATGCCCACTTTTTTGTTCTGGATACCCAAACTTAATATTTTATTAAAAATTACCATTTATATTTGTAAGGTATTTTAATTAACTAAACTAAGCTTTAAAAAATATAACTTTACTATAGAAAAGGATCATTACAGAAAAAGGTTATAATTACTAAATGAAAATAAAATAAAGACATATTATGCAACAAAAAAAAATAAAGAAATCTTATTTAAACTAACAAAAAAATTACAATAAATGTTTAATTTGAGGTGTTCTACAATGTACATTAATTTTATTTTAATTTAGTAAATAGTATTTTTTTCTGTAATAGTGCTTTTGTTTAACAAGTCATATTTTTTATCTGTCTAATATTGTATGCAAGTTTTTAAACTATTTTATTAAAATCTACATATATTTTTAAAGCCTAAGTTAGTAATTAAAAGAAGTTTAAAATATATAGGTTGAATTTTAATACAATATCAAGTTGGGGTAGTTAACACCAAAATAAAAAGATGGTATTTAAAAATACTGTTTTGTTATTTTCTGTTATGGCCTTCTATAAAAAAGCCAAATATATGAAAAATGCAAATTTTTATTAAAATTTAAAAAAGCCCAAATAAAACCTAATAAATACAAATAAAAATTTACTAATAAAAAAATAAGGTAAGTAATTTTCTCAGAAAATTGCCTAACATAGAAAACAACTAATTACACCACAATAAAGAAAAAATCCATAATAATAAAATTTAACACCAAAAGAATTAAAAAAGTTTAAAAAATGGGCAAAATCTGAAAATCCCCCTCGTTTTTAAAACATTTATTATCAAAGTTGAAATTTAAACTATTCTTAGGTTTACTGTAGTCCGCCTTTTTTGCACGGAATTCTTGATATAATACTAAATTGGCACCCAATATATTTTTAACATCTTTAAAGGACTTTTTTAAATTATTTTACACCTTTTTTCATTAAATTCTAAATGTTTTATTCCTAAAACGGCTCAACCATGCACACACCTATGTGTATAAATGTTTGCAGACGACTTAATTTAAAGCAATTCTTTTATATTAATAATGAAAAGCAGAAAATCAATTAAAAAAGAAACATGTTTTAAAAAGGTTTTTTAATGTTAAATGAAATATTGTGTGCCAATTTAGTTTTATACCAGAAATTTTGTGCAGAAAGAAGGGGAAATGTAGTAACATCAGGGATAATTTTAAAAATTTCAAGTTTGATGACATTTTTTCTCATTCTTAACCAGAGCTCCGAAAGACCCCCGTATACCAAATTTCGTTAAAATCGGAGTTACCGTAACTTTGTAGACAATTATCTTACTTTTTTGAAAGTATTGTAAGTTCTCGAAAATATGTAGAGACGTTTAATAAAAAAAAATCATAACCGTTTTATGATGCTACTGTGCAATAGGTTGAATAATTAAGTATATCTGGTTTACAGTAATTATTATTTATTGCTGCATAGTCCAATAACTAGACAACAGGAAAATCCCTTTTACCACAACGAACAAATTTAATTGTTAACGTACTACATTAACCCTGGCACGTAATTTTAATAAATTTAACGCTTCCTGTAAAACTGAGCGTAAAGGGGCTGCATTTATTATTTTCAAAACGACGTGATTATAATGTTTTATTGTTTCTCTTTGCCATTTATAACATGGAGCAGTTTAAAATAAGCTTTTAAATTTTTTAACATCGTGTTGTGTGAGTGAAGATAATTTGTGTTTCAGAGTAAATAAGTTTTTCCACGACCGTTAAAAAAAATGCTGTTTTTTTAACCGATAACATGAAGTTAAAGTACTCCATATTAGTTTACTACATAAAGTGTAAAAAAAGTAACTTTTTTAACACTTTGAAGCTTTTTTCGCACTTTAAATAAGTGTTTTGTTTCAATGCCTACTACAATAAACCTAAATATCAATTTATGCAATGTAGTAGTAAACGCAACATTAACTGAACCAAACGGTCAAGTTACCTTTGATTTCGTCATTATTTCTTTTAGTTCATGTGTCACTAGTTTTAAAATTTGACAGTTTGCAAATAAATGTAATAAACATTATTGAAATTTAAAAGTAATAATGGATTTGGTTGACTAATAAATTGAAAAGGAATTTATACTGTTTTAGTATTATTTCTACAAAAAGTAAGTACATAAAATTTTCTAAAATTAAATAATAAATGCATAGTTATTATCTATATTATTTCTTAAAAATAAGGAGGCTGTAATTTTTTGTTGCAATATATTAGCTGTCCAGCAAAAATTAAAATTAATAAGATTACATAAGTTAAACATGTATTAAATTGTATTTTGGAAAATTTTTATACGGTCATGGAAAAAATATTGTATGTAACACATGCATAAAGTGGCAAACTTTCCATTCGTAAAAAAGTGTCACTTATTGCACTTGTTACATAAGTTACTATTTTACTTTTGCAACATGTAAAAACATGTTTTATTACCAGCCAAATCCTTTTTCTTTAACTGTTTTAGTACAAAAATAGATTTTAGTGCAAGTTTAAATTAAATCATGATTAAAATAGACTTAATAGATGGTATTTATTTGGGTACACGCCAAAATAAAATTAAAAGTACTAAAAAACCAAAAAAATCTGCCAACACGCATTTGATAACAATCATAGAATAAACTGGGATGCTTCGAGCATTTTAGCAAAGGAAACTTGTTCTAAAAAACGCAAAATTAAAGAAAGTGCGTATATATTATTAAATTAAAAAAGATAATTGTGTAGCATAAATTTCAGTTAATTTAAATAACACTTGGTTGCCTTTGCTTGATACTGAAGTATCTTCAGGAAGACTAAAAATTAACTAACTATTCACCTTTTTGTAAAATAAACAATCAATACACCAGCAACCAGTTATCTATGTCACTATGACACTATAACCAAACAAACATGTTTTGACATTTAATGTCAAAGTTTTCAGAATATCCGAATATCCTAGAAAAACAGAAAAATATTGAATTTTAAAACCTAAATAATAGTAAGTTTTTATTTTTATTCCATTTGTCTTGACAACGGTGGCAGATTTGCCACCAAAACGTCGATTTTTAATTATCTTTTTACTTGTTTTTTAGTACTTTTAATTTTATTTTGGCGTGTACCCAAATAAATACCATCTATTAAATGAATCCGCCAAACTACAGAACATATCTTCAATTAAAATAGACTTGTGAACTTAAACTTTCTAAGTTAATCTGCCAGTGCTAAACTTAGTGGAGTGTTGTTAAAGTTATATCTCGAAATGGATTTATGTAAAACTTTATTCTACGAAAAAAATCCCTTTTTTGACAGATAGGATCCACGTTGTACCCGGTACAGCCATTTTGATCAGGCCTGAGATGCAGGCAAAACTAGTCCATGGATAAGGTGTAGGTAAATGACCTGGAAAGCAGGAGTTTTTTTGTGTTAACTGTCAAAAAAGAAATTTTTTATTTTCGTATATTATTCTGAGGGTAGGGAATTACTTCTATTTGTTTTTTACATATAACTTGGCGACTTCCGGTAAAACTCGATGCCAATTTCACTGAACAATGCTTTTCAGTACGGTATCCACAATGAGATTATATCTTACCGGCGAACAACGAAGTTGTTCATTAAAGAGACTCTATACTTTTCGTGTTATTCACCATGGACCGGGTACGAATTTACAAAACCTATACCAGTTCAGTCAGGACGGTGCCGGCGACTGAAGTCGAGTAGGCTTTGTTTGCAAAAAACAGTTACAAAGTCTATTCTGATTCAAAAATTGACCATATTGGTGCAGTGTTTGTAAGGTAAATTTATGGAAAATCTATACACAAATATCTATACCGTTTCAGTCATTAAAATATAGCGTTTTAGGAAAGCAAACATAAAGGTCAAGCACCTCATGACATATGCGCGTTAGAAAAAAAGGTTTAAATTAATATTGTATTAAAGTTTAAGCACTGCTGAAACGCAAAAACTAAAGATATACAGGGTATTTTATTCTATTATTTTTTTTAAAAGTGTAACTCTGAACGTTTATAAAAATCTGGATTCTACGATACATTTAAAAATAATTAGTATGGGTAAAATCCAAAAGTGATTCTACAATAATAACAAGAAAATTTTTATAGGAACATATGAGTTTTTTGCCTACGAGATGTTAAAAAAAATGATATTGTTTTTATTTATAACTTTAATACCAATTCAGATGTTTTTTAAAAAATTTGAGAGACGCCTCGTATGCATCAACATTTTTTGGCTTACAAGAAAAAAAATGACCTGTGTCGCCCATGAGGAGTTTAGGGTAAATATTTTTTATGGAAAAAATGGAACGTCACTTTTTTTTTAAATCAAAATATATTTTTTTTTAATTCTCATTTAGTTTGGACCACAATTAATTCCTTGATTTTTTATTTGATGTATAGTTTTTGCCAGGCTCAATCTGGCGGGGGTGCAGCCGGTGCACGGTGCGAGAAAAATTAGAGAGCAGAATTTTTCCAACTAAAGAACGTTTTTTTAAAAAGAGTGGAATTTAAGGGGGACTTTTTTCTTGTTTTTTTTTATTATTTAATATAGGAGTTAGTTATGTACTGTGAAAGTGTCGGCATTCTTTGGAGCTTTAAAAACAACAGCCAATAAATTTTTGCAGCAGGGGCCAACAATTTTTTATTTATTTATCGGTATGCTCAAATCCCTATCTAATTAAAGAATAAATAACAAAGGTGATTTTCTACTGTAGAATTTGATATCAAAGATACGAAAAAAGTTAAGAAATCAGATTTGTTTTAAACTAAATGGGAATTAAAAAAAAACAATTTTATTTTACTAAAATGTAGTGGTGTACCATTTATTTCTTAAAAATATTTACTTTAAACCCCTAATGGACAACAATGATGATAATTTTTTTCTTGTGTACCAAAATTTGTCTTTTGATACATAGAAGGCGTCTTCTAAATTATTTAAGAATGTCTAAACACTTTTTCTACTATTCACATTTTTTCGGCATCAAGCAATAACAAACTATAAAAGAAATTACGTGCCTACTTTCCTTATTACGGCGACTAAAACGGGTTGGGTTAGCTTTTGTAAAAGGAAATATCGCAAAAATATAAATAAAAATCCTATACTTATATGGTCAATTTTTGAACCGAAATGGGGTTGACTTTGTAACAGTGCAATAGGTTTGGTAACCCCTGGTTTCCCAAATCTTGTGATAAAGCTAGAATTTTAAAAGTTCAGGCTCACAAAAAGGTTCTAGTGGATCCTAGTCCAGAAAACCGACAGGCCAGCATTGAAGCAAGAAACTACTTCAATCAAACAATTTCTAAAGCCAAAGACTCCTTCGACAATCGTATTAAAAACAAAGTTCTTTCTTGCTCAAATGGCAGCAAATCTTTCTGGTCCTTTGCGAAAAACATAAGTAGGAATTTTTGTACCAGTTCTTTCCCACCACTAACTTTAAAAGATGAAATTATTTCTACCGCTTAAGGAAAGGCAGAACTATTTGCCAAACAATTTGCTGCCAATTCAACCCTTGACCCTCCCGTAAATCATCCAATTCCAGCGGTTACCCCAGTTCCTCATAAAATGCCCGATATTATTTTTAAAGTAAAACACATTAAGGGTATCCTTTCTTCCCTTAACACCAAGAAATCGTCTGGGCTGGAGGGCATACCAGCAATCGTTTTAAAAAAATGTGCCCCAGAACTTGCACCAATCTTAACTCGGCTCTTTCGATTTTCTTACGACATAGGTATCTTTCCAGAGAGCTGGAAAGCTGCACGTGTTCAACCTATTCCCAGGAAAGGATCTAAATCCCTTCCATCTAACTATAGACCAATTTCAATTCTCTCAGTTCTTTGTAAAATATTGAAAAAATTAATTGATTCACAAATTCTTAAGTACTTAGAAAAACACAAAATTTTGCATGACAGGCAGTATGGATTTCGCCACAAAAGATCTACAGCAGATCTTCTTTCCTTCGTATCACACTGTTAGAATAAGTCTCTTGAGTTTTTAGGTGAGTCCCAGATCGTTGCTCTTGATATATCCAAAGCTTTTAACCAGGTCTGGCATGCCGCACTTCTTAATAAACTTCCCTCCTATGGTCTTTCAACTAAACTCTGTACTTGCTCTCTAGTTATCTATCTGATCGACGTATATCAGTTATTGTGGACTGCCATTCTTCAAGCTTTCACCAAGAAAATGCTGGAGTCCCTCAGGGCTCAGTTCTGGGACCAACATTGTTTCTTCTTCACATCAACGACCTTCTCTCGTCCACAACTGATTCCATTCATAGTTTCGTCGACGATAGTACCCTTCACTCCAGTTGTCAGGTTCCTAAACCCATCACTAAACCTGACTTGGAAAACAAACGCAGAGTGATGCAGATATCTCTTTCGCAGGATCTTAATTTAATAATGGATTGGAGCGCCAAAAATCTCGTTCAATTTATTGCATCCAAAACACAATCGTGTTCCTTGTCGCGAAAGAAATCATCAAACACTCATCCTTTGCTTATGAGCGGCCACGTTTTACAGAGCTAAGACACCTTCAATCTTGTGGGCGTCACATTTGAAAGTAACCTTAACTGGCATAAACACATTATATCTATAGCCACGGCAGCTTCATAAAAGCTTGATTTCTCTTTCGAGCGAAAAGTATTTTTCTGCTTCTAATTTATACAATTTATATGTGTCTTTCTTTCTGCCCCCCAAATTTTTAAGTATTAAAGTCCCGTGTCAACAAACTCCCTCTTACCTCGCTTAAGACGCCCCCACGGTACGTTAGTATTTAGGCTTTAAGCCTTCGTGGTTTGTCCAAAGATAAAAAAAAAAATAGGTATATCTGGTTTACAGAAATTATTATTTATTGCTCTACAGTCCAATAACTAGACAACAGGAAAATCCCTTTTACCACAATGAACAAATTTAATTATTACCGTACTATATTAACCCTAGCACGTAATTTTAATAAATTTAACGCTTCCTGTAAAAGTGAGCGTAAAGAAGCTGCATTTATTATTTTGAAAACGACGTGATTATCCTGTTTTATTGTTTCTCTTTGCCGTTTATAACATGGAGCAGTTTAAAATAAGCTTTTTAATTTTTTTAACATGGTGTTGTGTGAGTGAAGATAATTTGTATTTAAGAAAAATAAGTTTTTACTTTTGCAACATGTAACAAAAGATCTTTTATTACTGAAACTTTTCTTTAAATGTTTTTATACAAAAATAGATTTTAATGCGAGTTTAAATTGAATTATGAAGTACTACTCGTTAACTTAAATCTTCTAAGTAAATTTGCAAGTACAAAAGTTATGGTATTGTCGTTAGAGTTATATTTCGAAATAGATTTATGTAAAACCTTATTATACGATAAAGGTATCTTTCTCTCATCATCATGTTAGACCCGGTACAGCCACTTTCATCAGTCCTGTGAGGCAGGCGAAACTAGTCTATGGATAAGGTCCATGTAAATGCTATAAATAGCAGGAGTTTTTTTCCTTAGCTCTCAAAAAAGAAAGATTTCTTTTTCGTATATTATTATGACAGTGGGGAAAGAACATAAAGCCAATCCCGACGAGAGGACGTTAAAAGCGGTACAAATTTCAGGGGCCCAGAATGATTGAGGGGGCCCGCGCGGGATGAAATACGTAAATTTAGTAATGAAGTAGTGTAATTTTAAAAAGTTAAGTGATAAATATAAGTTTAAAGGAAGTGAGTAGCTTTTTTTTGCTCTTTAACCTTTTTTAGGCTTTTTAAGGGGCCCCTAACAGGGTAGTTGTACTCGGCTCTCGGCTTGCCGCCTGGGACAGACTGACAAATCAGCCGTTGCAAAGCACACTTTTTAGGCACAGAGCACTACATAAAATTCGAAAATACCCAGGTTTTTGCTAATACCTTATCCTACAATGCCAGACTGTACAGGGTAGCATTAGAGATACACAAACATACCAACAACTTTAACAAAACAGAAGAATCAATGAAGATTAATAAAACATGGATACCAATTCTTAAAACCACAAAACGCAGTAAAAACAACTGCGCAGCGACCAACCGGAAAGGCCCCGCCCACCCGAGCTGCCTATAAATACTCGCTGTGTGACGGAATCGAGCTCAGTTCTGGTCGGGGCGGCTTGGCGATAACATCGCTTCAGCCGTCTCCTAGTCGGGTTTGCAATTTTGTAAAACCATGAAGAAGTTTTTGAAGTAAATTTAATGTAACTTTTATTTTGTTGAGAAATATAAACATAAGCCTTACTTTCTTCTAAATTTTTGTCTTTTAATGATGTTTCATAGTTTATTAATGATCCCCATGGTTCCGGGAACTTTTAACTAAATATCTTAATGTAATTTTTCTCTGAGGTTTACAGTCAATCGATTCATTTATGACAAGTTTATCTTTAACATGTTTTCAATAAACCTTAAAATAAATTTAATAACTTTCTTTGATTTCTGAACTAAAACCCGACTTACCCGGCTAGAAGCCAGAACTCACTCACGATCGGTTGGCTACTTTAATCAGCCCTCTGCCGATCGGAGTTATAAAATCAGCGGCGCCAAAGGGATGCCGCTTTCTGTTAAAATTTCTAGTAAATGAATTAAAATTTTAATTAATAACCTATACATAACGATGCACGGTAACAGAAAACAAATCCAGGAATATCAAAGAAACCGGGAAGAATCAGGAAAAAGGGACAACTCGGTTCGCCGAGGAGCGCGGACCGATTTTGAAGCTTGAGGAGCTTCGGGGTTATAGTTTAAAGGGATTCCCGGTGGAAAATTCAACCGCGCTAGTCAGCGTTACGAGATCGCTGGGAAGCCGGGAATCGCCTGGAAGAGGTAGGGGAATACCTCAGGCTAAAGGGCGCACCTAGCCGAAACAATCGGAAACGCTTAGGATCAGTTCATAGAAGAGACACCAGCAAAGAAAATTGACCGCGCGGACGTGCGTCCGTGGACATAGGCCATTGTAAAGATCGATCGGGAAGCCGAGGCTAAAAAGTTTCGCTGACCCGCGCGGGAACTTTTGGAGGTTGGAAACGCTTTAGGGGCACTCCAGAAGGGCAACCCAAAAGAGAAAACTCACCGCGCCCCAAGGCGAAACCAGGAATTTAGGGATAACTGTATCCTGAAGTATTAATGACTGAAACTATTCGACCCGGGCATAACAGCGGCAAGGACGGACCCTGGGTAATCTGGGAAACCCGATTGCCGTCCCCTGAGAACCTAGAGTTCAAAAAAATTACGGTCGTTCGCCGCAACCGTAATAGCTGCGTCCGCGCCGAGACACAGTAGTACGCAAGGAAACAAAATCTACGACGACGGCCGAATAGCCCAAAAAACACAAGTTTAGCAAAGGATGGCCGCGAAAGCCTTACACAGTATAGTAGGGATTTTTACTAAATTTGTTTTCTTATATCTTATTTGCCGACTCGCGGTGAAACTCGCTGCCGATTTCACTGAACTATGATTTTCAGTACGGTATCAACGATAAGAATAGATCTTACATCTTACCGTCGAACAACCAACTTGGTCATTTAAGAGGCTCTATACTTTTCGTGTTATTCAACATAAACCGGCTACAGCCACTATATTAAGTCCTGTGATGCAGGCGAAACTAGTCAGTGGAGAAGGTCCAGGTGAATCACATAAAAATCAGGAGATTTTTTTACTGTTGAAAAAGAAGATTTCTTTTTTATATTATTACGACAGTAGGGAATTATTTCTATTTGTTTTCTTACATCATGTCGACTTCTGGTAAAACTCGATACCGATTTAATTGAATGATGCTTTTCAGTACGATTTCAACGGTCAGATTATGCCTTACCATCGAACAGCGAAGTTGTCTGTATAAGAGACTCTTGCTTTTTGTGTTTCAAGTCCTGTGAGGTAGGTAAAAGTGGTCAGTAATGACATGAGAAGTAAAAGTTTTTCTTTTATTTGTCGAACATTTTTTCTCGTATAATAATAGACAGTAAAGAATTGTTTCCATTTGATTTCTTAGGTAAATGATACATCAAAGTTGTAATTGTGTACAATTATTGTTACTTGACGTCGTAACTTCAAGCAACTGTAAAATAAATTTTACAGTTGCTTAAAGGTATTAAAAAATTTAATGCATATATATTATCTATAAAACTAAAGCAATATTTTTCAATATAATACAATGGCTATTTACAATCAATCTGTCTCAGATTTTTGCAATTTCAAAACTTTTCTTGTGACCAATTTTAACCAAATTTGACATCTGTACAGGGTTTTTATTTATATTTTGCCACCCAATTACAATGGTAACAAAAAAATAAAAACTTTCTGTATAAGAGCTTAAAGATTTACAAAATACCACATTTAATATATCTATCTCTAATAATCCGAAATATGACCACTTAAATCTAAAAAGTAGTAGATATAATTTTCCTTTTACTGACCTACGGCACTTAGTTAAGAATGTAGATATAATGGAAATTATATTTAGATTTTAATGGTCATATTCCCGAAATTATTAATGATATACATATTAAATGTGATATTTTTGTAATGCTTTTGAAATGACCCTTTTACTGGTTTCCTTTTAAAAAGTTTATCTTTTTATTCTTCTGGGGTTTTTGATGTTAATTTATTCTTCTTGTTATGGTCAAAGAAGTAAAGATTTTTTTTTCACCCTTTCGGGGTCATCCCACCCAGGTCCGACGACCGCCCCCTAGGTGGTGCACTGCAGCCTGAAGGCTTATTGTACCTTGACCCCTACTCCTTCCCATTCACACACCATTCATTCCATAACTTGGATGGTTGTTGCTCGGTCCGCATCCCCGAGCAGAACACCGTGTGCCGCTGCCCGAAACACCGCTGTCGCCGGACACCCATCCAAATTATGGGCGCGCATTTCACTGCTTAACTCCGGTGATCGACGCTCGCCGATACAACCGAAACCGCCACTAGCGCGCCTGCTTTTTCTTTAAATTATTATTATTTTTAAAATACTTATTTAGTTAAGAATTATTCTAGTTTTTTTTTTCGTTTAAAGAAATAAGAACTATTTTGATGCATGGCAAAATTGCTAAAATCTAATACGGTATTTTTGTAAGCACATTTTTTTAAATCTAATTTGTATTAAAAAGGGATTAAATACCTACATTTTTACAATTTCAGTTTAATAAAAAAATGTTTTAGTGGTACTTTAATAAAAATTAGACAAATACAAATTTTACGTACAAAACACCATATCGGATGCGATTTATGAATTTCTACTGCGTGTCAGCACCTTCATGGAGTTGAAACGCAGTAGCAAATACGAACAGTATCACCTTTATTAACCTCTTTAAACCCTACGTGAGTCTGGTGCTGCAATCTGGAAGGAATTTAAAACCATGCAAATGCATAAGCGGTTTGTGAATTCCTACTGCATGTCAGCGCCTTCATGGAGTTGAAACGCAATAGCAGATACGAACAGTACCACCGCCTTTTACCACTCGAAACCATACGTACATTTTGTGCTACAGTTTGATAGAAGGTTAAAAGCATGCAAACGCAGAATTTTATTACGAATGAAATTTAACCTGGTAACAAAAGGTCTGTGCCCACAAGCATTACAAATCAGTCAAAATAAATCAAACAGCTCAAATACAGTGAGATAATTAATACATAACCATTTTTAGAAAAAGTCATAGTTTATGAGTTCTTTTTAGGACCTTTGTTATTACATATTCGATTTCAGTTAAAAGACAATTTTATTTTTAAAAATACTAAAATTAAACTTTTAGTTCTCTAATTGTACATTTTTATTGGTTAGCTATTAAGCTGTTATTTTTTTATTTGTTTTGCCTTTTGACTATAGTTATACAGCAAGTATTTAATATATTTATTATTTATTAAACTAATAAATATTTTAACCTTTAATTTAAATTTCATACGAGGTATTACAAAATGATGTTAGCAAAGCCAAAAAATCTGACAAAATATTATACGGTGCTCGTTTAAATTCAGAAGCTTATCTCCTAACTTTTAAATTGTTTGGTATTTTTCATAAAAATTTGAGGATCTTAGTGAGACAATATAAACTAAATTTTAGACAGAAAATGACAGATATAATTGTCAAACTCACAGCTGGGAGCCATAAAAAAATTAAATGAAAAAAGTCATACTGTAAACTTTTTATTTGGGAAACAAACATTGACACACTACTTTTAGGTTATAAACCGTTTAAAATTCACATAAAATTAAAAGAAAACAACCGTATGATTCAATTAAATGCAATAGATTTCGATTTATTAGATTTAGGGCGGGGCCAAGCGTTCCTGTTGCCATGCAGTATCAATTCCAAATATAAAAACAAATTTGCTTGTACCCAAAACATCCCAGGTTACAACATGCGTAGCAATTATAGGGCTGATTTCTGCGTTCTACTTTATGAATTCCTACGCATTATTTGTGCTGGCGCGTAGTAGTATTTTTACAGTGTTCTAAAATGAAAACTCCCATTAAATCCTTCTGCATTTCAGCACGGTAGGGTGTTGTAACGTAGTAGGAATTCATAAAACGCATATCGGATTTTAGTGATTTTGCCATGCATTATTGCATACCTTTTATTTCTTTAAAGGATAACAGTTCGTCGTATAAATAATTTTAAAAGACCAGATAGCCTACAAAGTATATTAATATTTCAAAAAATATTCCTAATTTGAAGAAAAGGCAATGGCGTACTATTTTTTCTTAAAAAAATTCAATGCAAATCTTGTTCGAACGCCACTGGTAAATTATTTTTAAAAACTTTCATAGCAAAAATGTAGGGTCATAATAAAAAAATTGTACCAAATTATGTGAAAATATCTGGTGTGCCTGGAAAGTTATAATGTTTTCTTAAAACTTTAACATCCTGTACCTCGAAAACGAAGTATTTTTAAAATAATTTAATTTAATTTTTTTACTTTCTTACATTTTATATAGTGCTCAAAAAAATGCCAGCTTAAAAATAACCCTGTATATCCGTTGGTTCACTGTGTATATCTTGTTACAAAAATCCTTTTAAAAGTCCCGTTTATCACCCCTTAACGTTTGTTTTCTACCTCCATAAAACTCTAAAAATAAAAAGTCAAAAAGTTATTGCACAGTAATCACCCTCCATCAACTCTGGCACGTAATTTAAATAAATACAGCGCTTCACGTACATCTAAAGGCGGAAAAAGCCGCATTTTTAATTCCAGGAACCACGGGTTTACATCCTCTTATTGCTTTTTAACGCCATAAGCATTTTTAAATATTGAATATATTTTACAGGCTCTAACGGTTTGTTTAACTTTGGAAGAAAAAAATCTCAAATGAAGAAAATCAGTTTCCATACAAAGATTTAATAGTATTTAACGAATAACTAAAATATTAAGAAGCCGGTAAACGATCAAATTTTTGATCAATAGTATATTGTATAGCATGTAGGAAAAACAATATATTTATGGACCATGGTAAAGTTTGCTGGACGAGGCGTTAGGCGAGTTGAACCACCACCGAGAGTCCGAAAATATGCTTTTTCTACGAGTTGCTCATACTATTTTTTTCCGAACAAAATACACTCACGGCCAAAAAAACCGGACAAAGAAAATTTTGTTCAAATTTAATCTTAAATAACTTTTGTTTTTTTTTTTGGCCGATTTTAATTAACTTTTGGCCCAGTTGTAAATCCTTTCATCAAGATTGTTATTTAATATGGGAATGGCAAAAGTTTTGGTCATACATGAAAAAACCAAATGTTGCATTTTGACCCAAATTTCCAAACACTCTGTGAAACAATTTAACGTCACAGTTTTTTACTAGTGTATTTGATTTAAAGCCCCATTTTTTGTAAACGTTTTTTTTATTTATGTCGGTACCTCTAGTCTAAAAGGAAATAAATATTTTTAAGGAAATCAATGCACTTTAATTATGATGGTCGTAATATACGCTAGCACTGCAAACATATTTGGGATCTTAAGATTTGGATGGTCATATATCCGAAACTAATAAAAATAATTATATTAAATGTAGTTCTTTTCTAAGGTCCTTAAAATATTTATTTACTGATAATACAGGGTAATTCAAAAATCGATCACGAAACTTAAGGGGGTGATTCTACTTGACAAAATAAGGGTAGAGCTTTTTTTTTTTTTTCGCCCTTTCGGGGCCATCCCACCCAGGCCCGACGACCGCCCCCTAGGTGGTGCACTGCAGCCTGAAGGCTTATTGTACCTTGACCCTACTCCTTCCCATTCACACACCATTCATTCCATAACTTGGATGGTTGTTGCTCGGTCCGTTTGTTCACCCCCGATCAGAACACCGCGTGCCGTTGCCCAAAACCCACAATGCCGGTCACCCATCCAAGTTATGGGCGCGCACTTCACTGCTTAACTCCGGAGATCGACGCTTGCCGATACAACCGGAGCAGCCACAAGCGGGTAGAGCATATAATTTTTTTCAAAATGTCATTCGTTTTGAGTTACAAGCCGTCAAAGTTCAATTTTTTTATTTTTTCGCCATATTGCATTTGTTTTGTAACCAATACAGTTGATATTTGGCACACAAATCGAGCATTGCAGATACTAAAATTTTAAGACAAAAGTACTTTTTTAAATACCGCCAGAGGGCACTTTACATAAAACCTAAAATTTATTAACATCATAAGTTTTTTATTTTGACAGATATCGCAAATCTGATAGCGCCATTTTATAGACAATCAAAACTTAAAAAATAAGGTACTCTTTATTAAAGTCGATAAACCTCACCTTTTAGGCACCAATAGACATCAAAGTTTTTATCAATTTCAATCAAATTACCTACATACATACAGGGTGTCCAGTAATTCAACCGACAAACTTAACCAAACGATTCTACAAAAAAACTAAGAAAAAACTTCATCTAAACATATGTCCTAAACGTCTTAGTTAAAAATTTAAAAAAAAAAGTTTTTTTTATAAGTTTTGTCGGTTGAGTTACTGGACTGTATGTAGGTAATTTGATTGAAATTGATGAAAACTTTGATGTCTATTGGCGCCTAAATGGTAAGGTTTATTGATTTTAATAGAGAGTACCTTATTTTTTAAGTTTTTAATTGTCTATAAAATGGCGCCCCAGCTTTGCGATATCTGTCAAAATGTAAAAGTTATGATGTAAATAAATTTTAAGTTTTTGGTAAAGTGCTCTCTGGCGGTATTTAAAAAAGTATTTTTCTTAAAATTTTAGAATTTGTGCTCGATTTGTGTGCCAAATATTGGCTGGATTGGTTAAAAATAAATGCAATATGGCGAAAAAAACCAAAATAAAAATTGAACTTGGACGGCTTATAACTTGAAAACGAATGACATTAAAAAAATTATATGAAGCTCTACCCTTATTTTGTCAAGTAGAATCACCCCTTAAGTTCCGTGATCGATTTTTAAATCACCCTGTATATTATTCAGGGTGTTTTTTTAAATCACAGTGTCTGTCGTACTTTGTATACTTTAAAAGATAAAAAAATCTAATTACGCATTTGGAAACTAGGAACCTATCTTAATAAACCAACACTTTTGTTTATTTTGTATCATCAAAAATAAAAATTTTAAGGAAGGTCTAGAAGTATAACTACACACAAATTTCATTGTCTTTTTAAAAATTTGTGTTTCCTTTAAGAATAAAGATATTTATATAAACATAGGATTTGAAGGCCTTCAATTCCTATGAATATAAATAAAAATACATTAGGAAAAAATTAAACTTTAATATCCAATATACCGGTAAAAATTGTGACAATAAATTATTCCACCGAGTGTTTAAAAATTTGGGTCAAAAAGCAACATTTGACTTCTTCCCTGTATATATTTAAAGTATAGGAAAATTTAAGCGTACGAAAAAAGTATTTCCGGCCATGGCCAAAACAGTACATTGCCTAGTAGTCTAAGATCCGGCAGTAAAAATTATACCCTTATCTGTTAATTGAATGAAATAATATTTTTAGGCAGATTTTAATGTAATGAATGCAAGTGAACAACCTCTGCCAGCATAGGTCTGCTATAATTTAATAATTAATTAATTAATTAATTAATACGTAATTAATTTATAATTGTTACCTTTACATGTTAATTGCATAAACCAAACGGAAAATGTTCTCACCTGGCTGCAGGTAAGTGTAGCAGTCATAGAGATGGGTGCTTACTACAACAAGGTTTATAATATACTGTTTGGTACATACAATTACCATGTAAAGGTAACAATCATAAATAAATTAATTATTAGTTATTTAAGTGTTATTAATTGTAGCAGACCTATGCTGGCAGAGGTTGTTCACTTGTATTCACTACATTAAAAGTCTGCCTAGAAAATATTATTTCATTCAATTAACAGATGAGGGTATATTTTTTAATGCCGGCTCTTAGACTATAGAAACGCCTTCTATCTACAGAAATTATGCATTGTTAGGTATGAAAATATATTGAAAATATGTAGATTTCCGTCCAATAAAAATTTTTTGTTGTATGTGGCCTTGTTTAATGTGTTGGTCTAATATAAAAATTTCTTAACAAGCTTAATGGAAATCTTGATTGGTGAACTGTTTGACAAGCATTCTATTGGTGTGCCGTTCGTGTTATGAAATATCTTTATTTTTTTTTATTGTTGTCATAAAGTTAATAACAATATGTCCAAGGTAAACAGGTAAAAAAACTGTCGCAAATGAACGGATTTTGACAAAAATTGATAGGACGTCTGCGATTGTTGTACAATTAAATCTTCGTATTTAGCAAATTTGTTTGACAAAAAAACTGATCGTTTACTGGATGCTTTGGACTTTTTTAAGTCTTGTAATAGACTAGTGGTTATTAGTTTTTAGTTGGCAGGTATGTTTTTACTAATAAAGCTTTAAAAAGATGTAAATAATCAAGGTACGCTCTTGCTTAGAAAGGTTTAGATCATACATATTGAGACAAAATAAAAACAACTTATCTCTCAGAACATAATTGTGAAGGGTAAAATGTTAAAGACATTAATTTAATTACAACATGGAATTAATTGGACAGCAATGTACTTGTTTGAAAACAGAGATATAAAAAAAAGAACGTTTTAATAAAGTTTGATGGAAACTATGTACCATCGCGTTCAAAAACTCAGACACTCAAAATATTATATGCTACTAGCTCCCTGACTATTATAATTTTTTTTTGACTGACAACGTAATACCTGTTAAGTTTGGATAGTTTTATTATTGGGATATAGACAATTCAGGTAATTTATACCAGCTAGGTTTATTTATTACAGAATTAAATTACTTAATTATACAAGTGTAGGAAATCAAGCAAAACAAGCTTGTGTGTGTTTTTTTTTAAACGCGATCCATCGCTTTCAAAAATACACAAACGCAAAAATTAAATAAGGTTTTTTATTTAAATTAAATAAATCAAATAATTATTACATTATTTAAACAACAATAGGTTATACTCTTAAAAATAGAAACTATATTAATATTTTGTAATAGAGCCATTATTTTCTAATACACTCCGCAAACGTCGGGGCATACTAAACACTAGATTTTGTGTAAGCTGGTTATCAATATGATCCCAAGCTTGCATAATTTTTTGCTGGAGCTCTTCTTGATTTCTTGGTCGAAAATCATGTTGGTGAATTATTTTTAACATAAGCCCCACACATTTTCGATCGGGTTGAGATCAGGGCTCTTGGAGGGAACGGCAGCACATTAATATTATTTTCGTCAAGGAATGCATTAATAATTCGGGCCTGATGGACTGGCGAGTTGTCATGCTGAAAAGTGAAATCATCCCCATATACAGCTTCCACCGATGGTAGCATAACTTGCTTTAATATATCCCTATAAACGGGCGCAGTAAAACGTCCTGGAATAACTCTTAAAACCCCTGGTCCTCTGGCACTAATCCATGCCCAAACATTAACCGAAAACCTACCGCTTCTTGCAACCTTTCTAGTATATTGACTATTATATCTCGTTCCAGTGGGTCTATATACTCTAATTTTTCCATTATGACACGACTGAAAAGTTTTCTCATCAGAAAAATAACTTTTGGCCACAGATTATCTGCATTTAGAAACTCCCTGGCAAACCGCATTCGTCTAATTTTATTTTCTTCCGTCAAAAAATTTTATTTGCTGCGGACCTATTCCTTATAATTTGGGAATTCCGAATTCTCCTTCTAGCGGTTTGAATGGATGCCGGAAAGTTAGCGACTTCTTTGGCTTGGAGAGCGGTGTGAAATGGATTGGCCTGTAAATATTGTATTAAACCGGCATCTTGCTCCGCATTTGAGCTTTTTTTCCGGCCTGAGCCTGGGTTTCTTCTCATATCGCCAAAATTATTGATTTTTTCTTTGCAAGTAGAACGGTGTTCTTGTCTACGCCAATCTCATTGGCTATATTCCTTATTGCAACTCCTTCAATAACTCTTGTATGTAGTATTACTTTTTGTTGCTGGTTTAGACGAGGCATAATATCAGCAGATGCCAAAACTGAATATTTTTTTTTGACTGACAACCTATACTGACAACTAAGTACCTATTAATTTTTAATAGTTTCATTATTATTATAATATAGAAAAATCAGGTAATTCATAAAAGTCCGGGAGATCAAACCAAATAAGCTTGTCTGAGTTTTTTTTGAACGCGATGGTACGTAGTATTGACATATCGAATTTTTAAAAGTATGAAAGCATCACTTGTTTTACTTTTTCTTGCAACTCAAGGGTAAACAGTTTATTAATTGAAAATTTTGATACATTTATGCTGTTGTACACCCCATTCGTAGACAAGTACACAGTCCGTATACTGTATGCAAAAAATTAATATTTTCTCTTGTTTATTGTTTGTGCATTAGACAGCTTATATCTCGTCAAATAACTGACTAATGGACAATTTAAATGCATTTAAAAGAGCGTTAACTAATACAGTGCCGTCATTTTGTTGTACCACATGGAAAACCAAAAAAAACTGTTATATTTATTATTTCTCAAAAAAATTATTTAAGTTTAAACTCACAAAACGGTTAATGCGTGGGCTAGCAATAAAATTAACTTTATTGTGCCAAAATGGTAAAGGTTAAAGCACACTAGGCGGTCAGGTCTCGGTTCGCTCAACGACCGGTCAAATATTTAACATGCTATTTAAATGTTTTTCAAGGTCATTCATTTAAAAGCATGTAAAATATTTGATCGGTCCGTGAGCGTACCGACACCTGAGCGCCTAGTGTGCTTTAACCTTTAGGGTTACAGTCACGAAACTCGCCCTGTCCGATACCCGACACATATTAATTTTGAACCTTATCGTAGCGTGACTGTAACCTTTACCATTTTTTGTACAATTAATAAAAATTGCATGTAAAACATTGTAGCAAACTTGTCTGACAAAAACACCCAGTCTAACACCCGAAACATGTCAAAATTAAATAGATTGTCTGTTGTTTTTAAGAAAATCCGAGCTCGTACTCTTTATCTCGCAAGAAAGATATTTCTTCTCTATTTTTCTATTTCTTGTCTATTTCGAACTCCGTAAAGTTCCCCTTCGGCTCGTTCCGCACTCACGAATGGACAACACGAACGCCTGGAAATAGAAAGGCGATTTGGATCTTTCTTGTCATTTATCCTGTTCTATTTTATGGCGTTTTGTATAAAGTGATCTCGCTCTTCTTACCTGCTGGACGTTTGTTTACATTCTTTTATAAGCGGGCGTTTGCGGGAACATTGACGACATTGCAATTTGTGATCGCAATAAAAATCAAATTGTTATTTAGTGTTTTGTGAAAATAATATATTCGTTTATGTTATGTTGTCATATTAAATTTTGTTTAAACTATAACATTTAGACGAGGTTTGAGCTCACTAATTAATTTTTTCATTAAATCCATGCAATCTAAAACATCACTTAATTTCAACTTTTGCTTATTCAAAGGGATTAATAATATTATATTATATTATATTATATTATATTATATTATAATTTATTATATATTATCCCTATTTCCTTTTTATACGCAAACCTGGTCGCTGTTATTTCTCCTATATAATTTTTATACAAAATTGAAAAAAGCTAGATACATTTTAATTAAGCAAAAGATAAACTAGTAAAATTCGGAAATTTATTGGACTTGGATTGATTAAAATCTGAGTATATATGCCAAATAAATGAAACATAAGTAAAAAAACTAATATATTTTAAAAAATAACAAGTGCATTTTTTACAAAGGGTGCCTTTTTCCACAAGAACCCAACGTTTTCAGGTCCAGTAGTCTATTATTTTTCCACTGCCGAAGATTTACGAACAATTTAGAAAGACTGATACAGAGTAAAGACAAGACCCAAAAAGAAATTTCTTTTCTGCCGATTTCTTCTTTTTATCGAATTACAGAGTGCGGGAGCCGTAGTCTAGGGCCTGCATACCTATTTATTCACTATATAGCAAAATTACTGGTCCATTGTGGTATTTTACTTTATAATTGACAATGTAACATTACCGCAACTCTACGTCGAATTAATTAAACAGGCGTATTTTATAATGCAACTGCCAAGAAAGCACATACCTGACCACATTGCCTTGCTAAGGTTTAATTAAGGGACCCATCATAGGGAGGGTTGTCCTTAATTAGGCTGATACTATGATTCTTAAATAATGGGTTCCTGCGGACTAAGGAGCTCAAGTAAAATAAAGGCACTGACTAAACGACCGCCGGTGGCATTGCACAATCATAAGAAGAAAACCCGCCGTCCAGCCGTTTAATATATTTACGTATACAGGGTGTAATTTGATGATGGCTGAAAATACAGGGTTTAACATTTCCCTAACTTATTATAGGAAGAAAAGTTCATATAAACATCTGGCCTAAACCTCTTAAATTTGAGATACACAGTGTTAAAATTAAAAAAAAACTATTTTTTCAAATATCCTAACTATTCTTTACCCAATTTTATTTTAATTTAGCAATATTATTACTGACATTAAGGGGTAATTTATTACTAACCTAATTACAATTAGTAAGTCCTGTGGCAGCTCGAGAGGCAACTGAAGAAATATTAAAAAAAAAAAAAATTACGTCACTGACTGTGTAAATGTGTGTAAAATTTTTGTTAATAACAAAAACACAAAATTTACGTTAGTTTTATTGTATTTAAAAATATAAAATATGTTTTACATATGGGTGGAATAAAAAGTGTGAAAATCCACCGATGGGGACTTTTTAGTAATTTAGTATTTTAACTTTTAAAATTTTTGTTTTTTGGGTCTAAAGATTTGGTCATTCTAAAATTCTTGTTTTAACAGTGTTTATGTGTTAAAAAGGGGCTAATAAATACTGTTTTTAATAACTTTACCACAACTGAATAACTTTCTCAAAAAAATTTGTGTTTTCATGATTCAGATTATGAAATGCTAGTATGTTACGGGATATCTATTTTAATAAATAAAGTATGATTATTGTAAAAAAATATAAAGGAATCAAACGGTTAAAGCAAAATATCAAATTTGTCACCTCCGTCAAACACGCATACATGAAATGAAAAAAAACACATCTTACCCTGTGCCAATTTCGACTAAGATTTATATTATATATTAATATCAATCATATCAATATTTGTATTTTAGACATTTTATTAAATAAATTGCAAAAGTTTACTTTAAACACGCTGCAACCAAGTATACACTGTGCCATTATAGCCTGCTTCAATTGGAAACGATTGAAAGTAAAGCAATGCCATTTAATGCAATACTGTAAATAACGTGGATAAACGGGGTTTTAAGACCTGAACATCAGATAATAAAAAATTATTGCAAGTTGCCTTCTTAGGCTCGAGTATTATTAATATCGGCCATATTTAAATAGTGCTTGTGCCCATAATTTAAAGATATTGCAAATCATGTTGACAGTACCATTAACCAATAAAAAAGGGGAAAAAATTAGTTGTTTTTCTTTATTATTTTGTGTTGAAGGGTTTTCTTTTATACAATTACAGAAATACATTTGAAAAAGCAAGGTTTTTAAGTATTTTTACTTCTTTAAACTTTACGATTTTGTAGTCGGCAGCCCTTTGGTTACACGAACAGTTCTGAAGTTCAAATAAGACCAAAATAAGGCACGACCTAAAACGGACATAAATAAAGCCAGGCACTAATTTTATTAAAGGAGTCCTTATCCCACCAAGCATCTGCGCAAGCTCAGATGTCAAAATAAGACCGGTATTATTAGTGCTTGACCTATTTTAATGTGCAATAATTCTCTATTGTGTTCCACTTTAGCTTTAAATTCAGAATTGTGTTCAAAAAGAAGAAAAAATATGGTTATAATAAATGTCAACTTAAATGATGAATACCTCAAAAATAAAACAAAACAAAACAAAAAAATCTTTCCGATTCGTAATCCGTGCCCTAAAAATCCAACTGTCTAAAAAATTACCATATCGCA